>WOVY01005681.1:0-13783 GCA_013436015.1 Rhipicephalus annulatus
GAGTTCTGTCACAGGCTCGCGAAACGTACTCGAGTCTCGATCGTCGAGAGCGGCGCTGCAAGGGCCCTCCAGTCCCGCATGCAGATGCCTAATGAATGTTGGCTGCATACGTGGAGGATATGGTTCATCTGTTCACTCGCGCCGATCCAACCATGCGGACAGACAAGACAGAGCTGCGACACTTGTGCGAGGTGTGAAGAGCAGCTCTTCGCTGGACTCATTCGTAGTCCGCCTAGAACGGTTGCGGAGTTCCTCACTGAAGCCGTCGCCATGGAAAAGGCGCTGCAGCAGCGGAACCAGTACGATCGGCAAGTGAATGCTACCTATACCACCGGGCTAGGCTCGTTCCCGACCGACGTGGAGCGCTTCGCGAGCTGAGACGTTCGGTTGTTCGCGACGAGCTGCAACAGCTGCAACAGCTGAACCAGGCGCAGCAGCAGCCTTCCACGAATTGCATCGCCACCATCATACGTGACGAAGTTCAGCATGCGTCGGCACACCTCGTCGCGAGACACCAACGCAGGTTGCTGCACCACTTCAGGCGTTCGCAACTTCAAGTGAACCTCTATGGGTGACCTACGCAGACGTATTGAGACGCACCGTTCCGTCGTCCACGACACCATCCCCAGTGAGTGGTTTCTCCAGCGCACCACTTATACGACACGTTCGAACACAACGCACCTGCACCAGTCCCACTACCACCGCACCCCCGTACGCCACACTGCAGTCCGCACAGGTGGTCCCTTATTTTGCAGACACTCGACCCGTCATGCGTAAATCCGACATATGGCGCATGCCCGACCGACGACCGCTTTCACCACTGCGGTGAAGCGGGTCACCTCTACCGAGACTGCCAGTACCCCACGCCGACTTGGCTGCAGGGTTTCCTGCCAATCACCCCGCCCCCGGTTTGGACAGAGACCACCAGAAATTGAAGATTTTATCGCTCGGCAGAACGTCCCACTCAGGCGTCAGTCGCGTTCACCGTCACCCCGGTCGTCGTCTTATTCAGGCAACGGAAATCGAAGGCCGCAAGGACGGTCTCCGAGCCCCCCGCCTGGAAAACTAACGCCAGCGACCTTTCGAGGCGAGGCCGCTGATTCTCGAGTGTGTGAAGACCTCGCCCTCCAATCGACGCGACATCGGACAACGGAATTCGACTACGCCGGCGCCCTGTATCTCAGCTGAGCGACTTTTCAATGGACATACCTGTGATGCTCGACGGTCGCAATTTAACTGCCTTAATAGACACTGGCGGCTGACTACTCGATTATTAGCGGACAATTGGCACGTACCTTGAAGAAAGTGATAATGCCTTGGACAGGATCGCATGTACGTACAGCTGGCGGACATGTTGTAACGCCGGTTGGTTTGTGCACGTCCAGCTACAAATACAGGCTGCACGTTTTTGGTCAGCTCCATCGTGCTACGTGACTGCTCCCGCGAATTAATTCTCGGCCTCGATTTTCTTCGGGAATATGGCGCCGTAATCGACCTACGGCGACGCTGCATTTCCTTTTCGACAGTCAACGCTACGTCAAGGACTCCAACCGCCGTACAACCGCCTCTCGGTGTTTCCGACGACAGTGTCAAATACCACCTCGTGCAATTATCCAATTCAGGTGACTTCCGAAGGAGACCAGTGACGGTGAAACAGTGGCAGAGTGCAACGTCTCCCTGCTGCTGGCGCTTGGAATTTCTGTGGCACGAGGCATCATTGACATTCGGAACGGTACAGCCGAGGTCATGATTACAAATTTCACCAATGAGCATCGTCACTTTTCCGGGGCACTGCGGTCGCCTACGCTGAAGCCTTGGAGGACGTCATTGAGTGTTTTGCCTGTGAAGACAGTAGCCGCGATGGACAAACCGTAATAGATGTTGACATGAACAGTGCACTGCCGGAAGAGAACCAGAGGGCCTTGCGAGAGCTATTGTTTTGAATTCAGGGCGTGCTTTGCTCAGTCGTCTAAAGTGAGTCAGACGCCAATTACCACGCACAGGATAATCACTTACGACGACGCAAGACCTATTCACCAACAGCCATACCCGCTCGCCGACAGAACGCCGCAGCTATCAAGCAGCAAGTGAAAGAAATGATCGACGACGGCGTTATCCAGCCTTCGAACAGTCCCTGGTCCTCACCGGTCGTTCTGGTTAAGAAAGAAGGACGGTACGCTTCGCTTCTGTGTAGATTACAGAAAGCTCAACAACGTCACAAAAAAGATGTTTATCCGCTGCCGCCGCGTATTGATGACTCGCTTGACCGACTACGACGAGCGATATTTTTCTTCCCTGGATTTAAAGAGTGGCTACTGGCAAATTGAGGTTGATGAGCGCGACGTGAAAAAACCGCCTTTGTCACGCCGGATGGCCTCTACGAATTTCGGGTGCTACCGTTCGGACTCTGCTCTGCGCCAGCTACCTTCCAACGCATGATGGACACTGTGTTGACTGACCTAAAAGGGCAAAGCTGCCTTGTGTACTTGGATGATGTGGTCGTGTTTTCAACCAGCTTCTCCGAACATCTGAAGCGACTACGACAGGTACTTGAGGCGATTCGGACAGCTAACCTTACGTTAAAGCCGCAAAAGCCATTTCGGTTACGAAGAACTAAAGTTCCTTGGACATGTCGTAAGCGCAGAAGGCGTCCGTCCTGACCCTGAGAAAACCGCCGCTGTCGCAGCCTTCCCGACTCCTGCCGATAAGAAAAGTGTGCGGCGGTTTCTTGGTCTATGCGCGTACTACCGGCGCTTTATAGGCAATTTTTCGAAAAATTGCCGAACCATTAACTAGACTCACTAGAGACGATACGCCGTTCGTTGGAGTGCTGAACAAGAATCAGCATTCACAGAGCTTCGGCTTCGCCTGGCATCACCACCTGTTCTTGGACATTTCGACGAGGAAGCCGAACAGAAATTCATACCGACGCCAGGTAACGTCGGTCTGGGCGCGGTACTCGTCCAACGGCAGGAGGGAATTGAAAAGGTTATCGCCTACGCAAGCCGAACCCTAACACGCCCGGAGTCAAACTACAGTACCACGGAGAAGGAGTGCCTTGCTGTCGTGTGGGCAATTGCTAAGTTTCGACCTTACCTTTACGGGCCGTCCATTCAGAGTAGTGACGGATCATCACTCGCTGTGCTGGCTTGCGAACCTCAGAGACCCCTCCGGACGACTGGCAAGGTGGAACCTACGTCTGCAGGAGTACGACGTCACTATCGTGTACAAGTCCGGTCGTGCACACGAAGATGCGGACACGTTGTCACGCGCGCCAGTTGAGCCTGCCGCTCAGAGCTTCGAAGAGGACTGCCCTTTCCTTGGCTCCGTAAGCGTAACAGACTTGGCTTTACGGCAGCGAGCAGATGCTCAATTGCGACCTATCATTGAACATCTAGAGGGCCGCAACGTATCACTGCCCCAGCATATAACTCGCGGATTGTCATCCTTCTGCTTACGACAGGGCGTGTTGTACAAGAAGAACGCAGCCGCCAGCAACAAAACTTACCTGTTGGTCGTCCCCGCAGAGCTGCGTGAGGAGGAAATTCTATTTGCCTGCCACAACGAGCCTCCATCGGGCCATCTGGGCATCACCCGAACCATCGCTAGGGTACGAAAGTCTTACTACTGGCCGAAACTTGCCGCTTGCGTTAAACAGTACGTTCAAGCCTGCCGCGAATGCCAGCGCCGAAAATCCCCATCTGTTAAGCCTGCGGGATTACTTCACCCTATCGAGCCACCCAGAACACCCTTCGATCAAGTCGGCATGGACCTCCTGGGTCCGTTTCCCTTGTCATCTTCCGGCAACAAGGGATAATCGTCGCTACAGATTATCTAACCCGCTATGCTGAAACTAAGGCGCTTCCTAAAGCACGGCTTGTGAAGTTGCTCAGTTTTTCATCGAGAGGATTGTATTACGCCACGGTGCTCCATCCTGTGTCATCACAGACCGAGGAACAGCGTTTACAGGCAAGGCTCCTTGAACAAGTTTTTTCAGTTAAGTTACTCCACGCATCGCAAGACACAGCGTATCACCCTCAGACAAATGGACTGACCGAGCGGTTTAACAAAACGATGACTGATATGCGTCTATGTACATAGACGTACAGCACAAGACTGGATGAAATACTGCCTTACGTAACATTCGCGTATAATACCGCTACGCAAGAGACCACACGATTCACTCCGTTTCGTCTTCTATACGGTCGGGATGTTCAGACGATGTTGGACGGCAATGCTCCCATGCGACATTGACAACATCGAGGATCTCGACGAAGATGCTGAGTGTTTCGTGCAACGAGCCGAGGAAGCACGTCAACTAGCCCGCGTAAACATCAAGAAACAACAAGGCGTCGATGCACAGCGCTACACACCGCTGCCACAGACAAGTCGATTATAAACCAGGTGACCAGGTGTTAGTTTGGACCCCTGTGCGCTGCAAAGGTCTCTCTGAGAAGCTTCTCAGTCGGTATTTTGGCCCGTACAAAGTGCTACGACAAGTGAGCGACGTCAATTACGAAGTCCTACCGGACGGAAGCCAACCACCCCGACGCCGACAGCTACGACCCGAGATTGTGCACGTGGTGCGGTTAAAACCGTACCACACACTGTGACAATGTCTTTTTTTACGATACACGCTTCGTTTAGCATCGGGCGATGCTCTTCAGGGAGGAGGGGCAGTGCCGCGCGCTTGATCTGCCAGCGCAAAGAGGCAGACGAAGTGGCTGTTCCCCTCGTGCCATTGTTATGTTTTTTGGCTGCGCTGAGCCGACCGCTCTTCGGACTTTTGTGAGGACGCCTTAAAAACGTCTCCTGTCTTTTTAACGTGACAATATTCATATGCAATAGTAGCAACATGAAAATGTTTTTTTGGCTAGGTTCCTGAAGTGCTGGAGGTGTGGAGAGTTGCCTTATCAAGAAAGAGGTGAAACAGAGCCCTTTGTACTAATTTACAGAATCTGGAGCTACCGATGCGTTGTCGACTACACTTCACATGTACGAGGAAAAAAATGCTGTTTCCTCAACCTCTCCTCCTCCTTCAACCTGTGTAGAAGTCCAACTCATGTGACAGACAAGCGCATGCTTCCTCAGAGTCCAAAGTTCTTAATCTGCCTCATAGTAATGTATAAAAACAATTAAAATTTAAGATGCCGAAAATCCCCAGCATCTAATCTTTTGGACTTTCTGCCCACTTTTCAGCTCCGAAACAGATTAATTAAAGCCCCCACTTCAGCCCCTTCTATCACCTCGTAAGTGAAAATCAGCCCTTTCATGAGTTGATCCATTTGCGACCATAGCAGAGTCCAAATGGCAGCTTGCCACAATGTCAGATTGTGATGGGGTGATGTAAATAAAAAAAAATCTGAAGGGGCCACTGTCACGGCACAGAGGGGCAATGTCTTTACTGATAAGTACTGAAATGGCATGGAAGGCGGTATGGCGGCAAGCGAAAAAATGCGCCAGCACGGCTAAGTCACTAACAATTCATTTACAATATAATCACGATAATACGAACTCAAAAGGAACACGCGAAATATTCGCATCATCCCAAATTCGTATGAACCAAAAACAAGTTAAAGCTGATCATGAAGATGAACAAGAACTTTATTGGGGTCAACTACTTCTTGCTGAAAAAAATCCATAATGTTCTTTTGAACTTTCCTGCCGTCACCGTCTCTCAATAAGTGCCACGGTTTTCTCACTCATGCTGCTGGCACTTAGGCGCATTCACACTTGACATCAAAGGAACCAAAAGCGGCAAAACTCATTTGAAATTCACTCGCTTTGCCGCTTAAGTAGTCAGAAAAACCGCGTTGACGACACAAAAAGAAAAATCAGTCCTGGAAAATTCACACTGCATATATCAAGCAAACCGAAAAACCACATCCGCGGGCGTCGAAAATGCTCACATCCACTCTGCTTCTCGTGCATGCCACCATCGCCATTAGTGCTTGATAATTCATTCCATTTTGCAAGATTGGTGAGCATTAAAGTTTGTACAGAGTTCTAGTTATGCACGGCAAAACGCCGAAAAGAAACAGTTTACACCATTAAAAACACTGTTTCGGGAGATACGCCAGCAGAAACGACACGAGCGGACGCACAGCAGCGGCGGTGACTGATTCAGCGGCAGAGCATAAGCGAGATGCGTTAGGGCATTCTGACTTGCTGCTGCTGCACCTTCTTCTACTTCCGGTGTTTCTCAGCGATTGTAATCCAAACCAGGCTCTCAATGAATGCGTCCTTGTCAAGGCCGTGAGCCTTGGTGTGCTGCACGGGTAGTTCGCTATAGCGCCGACGCGATCCAGCGCTGAGGGCTTTGCACCACGCTGAATTTGCAACTGGTTATTTACATCACATAATTTCAGAGCTAGTGAAGCCGGCGTAGTCAAAGCCGTGAATAATAAAAAAAATAGCAATCATTATTAGAAAAATACACAAAAGTTTGAATATTTGCACACTCCTCCTTGCAGGTTTACATGCACAAAACTACCTTATAAATGGATAAGAGGACGACTGCCACTAGAGCTTTGATAGAGCATTGGATGCATTATCTAAACGATTTAGGTTTGGTCCACACCACCAGCATGTTGACATTTCGTGCACCCCAATTCCTTCACACTTATATTGTACATGCTACAAAACATTAAAAAAGTTCAAATAATGTCTTCTATACCTTCCTCTGCTTTCCTGTCAGCTGGTTTATTGACTAAAAAATAAAGTAATAAGCATGTAAAAGCTTCATGAAAAGCGGTTGCCACATATTTAACATGTTGTGATGAAGTTTAATTGAGTTACACATATTAATCATTGTAAATAAATATTTTAATTAGTACTGATTAAGTTATACTTCAAATAAGATTTCACTTTTTTTCCTAAAGTGAATTCTACAAGAAGAGCAAAGATGGTGAGTGTTTCTCACAATTTTTTCTTCCACATAACATGGTTATGGCCTTACAGGGCTAGGTTATATCTAATAGCAGAAGACATGAGCGATTTCATCTCCTATTAGTCTTTAAATGATTGGCTAAACAACACTAACATTATAGGCTCAAAAGAAGAGCAACAGTGCTGAAACGAGTTCTCACGGGTCAAAGACGAGCCTGGTGATGTACTCCTTGGGCATCCTTGGCAGCTGGTGAGAGAAGACATTTTGCAGCCCCACCAGCCATACCAGGGACTGCTGGTCCACCCGTCGGCTTAACGAGTTGGCCACCAGGTGGAACTCTATCACCCCGCGCCGCTCCTCAGCCCGCGCTGCTTCATCCCGCGCCGCTAGCTCTGAGAATGCATTGTTCTGCGAAAGAGCACAGACATAAAGGCAAAGGCTTTGCGCCATGAAGCAACCTGAAAGAGTTGATTGATTGATCGATATGTGGGGTTTAACGTCCCAAAACCACCATATGATTATGACAGACGCAACCTGAAAGAGTTGAAATCGCAGTGATATAAACGCTAAAAAGATCATTCAAGCGCTTTACCTGTAATTGCTGCATAGTAAAGCGACACAGCTTCATAATGGCACTTGCAATGTGTCCTGCAATACTCGTCCAAGGACAGTCAATCCTCATTATTATTTACCCCGCTTAAACATGCTAAGAGTTGAAACGTAATTGCAACGAATTCCCGGCCAAGCTGCATAGAGCCTAATGCATTCACCGACCACTTAAAGGGGTGGTTGCAATCAAATTCCAAGGCTAAAACAAGCCTAGTGTGGGTTTCCTCTATATGCTAGGACGCACCACATGAATGGTCGGATGCAGCAAACTTTTAGAACATATTTAATTCACCTCCAAAGTGTACCTAAATGCTCGTTCTCCGGATCGAAGTCCATCGCAAGTGCGTCCAGAGCTCTTGTAAGCTCCGTAGGAAGGGCAATGAAGGTTGTGACGTTATGCCAGATCTGTAGTGAGTGTAGGCGTGCACAAGTTTCCCCTTCAGTGGGGACCAAAAGTACATCGCAGTGTACCGCCCCTCCGTATTATGTCAATGATGTACGGGGCTGACTTTGTGCCTCCCCCCCGCTTCGTCGCAGCGCCTTCACCCTCATATGTCAAAGAGTGGGGCTGTGTTTGCCTGTGCTTGTGTGGCACGTGTGTGCGAGAGCAGACCATAATCAGCACGATGTGCGTCACATATTATATCGTCATGGGACCGAGCCTCCTACACTGATACATCACAGCCCGATTCGGCACCCAAAAAACCGAAATCGAAAATCGTTCGCAATAAAAAAGACGATATTAATTTATTCAGCGAGAATAAATTAACCTTGGAGCATGTATCGTGCTCTCTGGAGCTGTAAAAAACCTTTGCAAGCAAAGAATGCAAAGGCCACAGATATGGTGGTACTACCCCTTTAAGCTACAGTAATTCGTCCTATGCCTACTGGTTAGTGTGTACCCTGCATACTGCCGTAAGCTTTTGTGCATTAAGCTAAATGCGCCGCTGAACTTGCCGACGCCAAAATCTGTGGCGAAAGGTCTTCTATCTTTTCTAGGATATCAGAGGTTGTGTGATCAATGATTCCTTCGAATTCCAAGTGCTTCTGGCGACGCATTTGCAGATAAGCATTGGGAAAGAACAAGACGAAATGGTGGTGGCTGACGAACACGCCAGTATGGCTTATCAACCTTCAGATATCTCATGCATGTGGCTCATCGATACTTTAAGCCTACTGCACGCTTTTGATATGCTACAAGAACTTAAGCACTCCGAGCTGCTGATCGCTGTAGCCTCAACATGCAGGACCAAGTTCAAGTGTGTGCTGCTTTGCAAAAACGAAGGCACCTTGATGTACTTGCTGAGTTGAGAGTCGTGAGTGATGGGTGCCAAAAACCTCACTGGATGGACACTGTCACTCCAAGTGCACACATACAGGTACAGCAAACGTAGCACTGTTGTAACTACGGTGCACATTTTTATTAGGCGGCCACTAAAACGCGTCTCCACCTGCTGCTAGGACTGCTGCGGCATCACAGAGATCCCAAATACATATTGCTCGCAGGAAGCCTCGTCACAGCTGCGATAACCCAACTAGCTAATAGAACTCACATCTATGCACAGCCTTAAGAGGAGTGAGCACGAGAAACACTCACACAGCAAACGTGCACGTACTGTGCAGCAAGCAGCCCAGCAGTGACGGTGTGTGAGCTGAGTAGGCGATGCTCTGCACGAAACTAGCTGGGAACGATCGGCTCCACGTGGCCGTACTGTGTTTCAGTGAAACTGTGTCTGTTTTTTCTTAGTGGCAGATCACATGACAGACATGTAACATGCAATGCAGAAAGACGATACTGTGCTGTCTGTTGCTATTTCAGTCGCTGCATATCTCGGACCCTACAATAGCTTTGAAAATGCTCCTTGGCATGCCATCGCATGCAATCAGATGGTTATGACAGAGCCAATATCTTTCTGCACCTTGACAACATGAAAGAAAAGGTGTTGAAGTGTAATATTGAGGCAATATTTTTTGTGGAACTGTATTTGCTTCTTTCTTGATGGTGATGGCACATGTGAGCAGATGCAAATTACACATCTTGCTTAAGAGCCAAACCCCATAACCGTGGAAAATGCTTGCGACAGTGACGAGACGTAGATTGCCTTTGCGGTGAACAGTCGCTTGCGCACGCAAACCTCATTCACGCAACGGCTTCGGCGAGCGAATTCCACCGTTGCTTGCATAAGGCCGCCTACTCGTACCAAGAAAACCGCAATAGTGAGCAGCATGCAAAGTAAAAATAAAATATATTGTTGCGTAATGGAACGGAAGGTGTTTATTATTGCCTTGTAGCCCTTTTTTTTTATGTGCAAGTGTATAAAACATTACGTTATTTTTTCGTTGTGCACGTGTGACTCATACGGAGAGGAGCATGAGAGGAGGTGGTACATGGAGAGGAACCAGCAGCACGTCACATCCTGTTCCGTCACCTTGAGCACAGCACCTCCAAGCGATGGGCGACGGTTTCCAAATCTGGGAAACCGAGCAATCGCGTGAAAACTACCACGCATCGCGCAAACGCCCTGTTTTGTTGCTCATGGCATTGCTCGTCGCTGTCGCGTGCATTTTCGTGTTTATGGGGTCGGTCCTTAAAGCACACTACCATATAGCACATAGTTATGCTCATTCCCAGCACGTACCTATAAACAAGGTTTCAGGTAATCATAGAATGGCTTCATTGAGTTTGTTGCCTCACGAATAAACTGACACAATATCTTTAGAATTGTAGTGAAGAGGAATGCCCACTACTGCAGCGACATCGACACGTTGGTGCGAGGCACGAGCTAAGACTGCCTGGTTGCTGCTGCGACGCTGCCCGTATACTCGGCCTGCTATTGCTGCTTCTGTACCGACGCTGCTACCGCTGTTGACCTTTCATTTACATTATGCTCAGAGACAATGACTGGGTTCTTCGAGAGCAGCATTTGAAAGGCGTCGTCGGAAAATTGCCTTTCATGATGTGTCGTACCTTGTCAGTTTCCGCCATCGTCGGGTCGACACGCCGGCAGAGTCGAGGATGTCCTCGATGTAGCTAGTGAATGTGTTCACCAGTTTGCTGGGACCGGCTTCGTAGACGTTGTTCTGCGCGAAGTTTCCGCACACCAGGGCGTCCAAAAACATCTGCGATGCAGGCTTTGAAGGTCGTCTAAGTGGGGATATCCGCCTCATGGTTTCTATACCATGGCTTGGCAACATCTGTTAAATAAAAACATCACGGTACCAAGCTTCGCGGGGATCGTCCCATTTGTTAGTAGCACTGGCTCGTTCATAAGATTCCAGCCAATCCTCAACGCCTTTCTCATCGGTGCCGCTGAAGATGCCTGGTTCTCGCAAGAGCTGGGCACCGGGGACAGCTACTGCGTGGCGAAGCCGGTGGGGGGTGTGAATACAGCATCGTCAGGCATGACGGACGGCAGCTTTCGGCTACGCAGTTCCAGGACTGGGGAAGACCGCAGCACTCTCCACCAAAATATAATGTAAATGCAAGGTCATCAGCGGGGTAGCGGCGTCGGTACAGAAGCAGCAAGAGCAGGCCGAGTATACGGGCAGCGTCGCAGCAGCAACCAGGCAGTCTTAGCTCGTGCCTCGCGCCAACGTGTCGATGTCGCTGCAGTAGTGGGCATTCCCTCTTCACTACAGAATACGTCTATTACAAGTGGAGGTTAAAGAGATCTGTCAGACTGTTTCAATGCTTTCGTACCAGAGAGCACTGAAAGCTACATGTGGAGAAAGGGGATGACAAGGGAGCAAGAACATAACTACATCAATTTGTCAGCACGTATCATAACTTTGAGCCCTTTCTTTCTTCCTTTCCTTTTATTTTTTTTTCTTCGAATGCACGGCCTTCCTTCCAGGCAGAACAGCAGCGCGCACATGTGGCGACATCCCACTGCAGACACAATCAATGATGAGCAGCTCCCAATGTTCAAATCAGCCAATGGCCATGGACTTTCGATTCATGGTGGGGTCAATTGAACATATGGTGTTCATTGTATAGAAGAAAGAGGGATTCTAGCTGACTTTGAAAATTTAATGTGAATTCCAGGCCTCGTACTTCATTGTCATGTTGGCTAGCATTTTCTCAGAATCCTCGGGCTACTGACCAGCAGCATTTTCTGACCTGACCAGGAAACACAAACGTAAGTGGATTCCCACTGACATGTGAAGTCGTCAAGGACTTTAACCCAAATGTATAGAAATTACGAGCACTTTCACCTGTGAAATGTGTATAGACAATAAGAAACAGCATAAAATATGCTTCGGGGGCGGATATTGAAACGAGGGTATTAACAATGAGGCTTACCTCTGGCCCAACCATTTCTTTTGGATCAGTGATAGTAGCAATCAACTGGGTCAGCACCTCTTCTGGAATGTCTCCTACAAAAAATGAAGACAAAAAATATGGGCACATGAACGAAGCGCATAGTGGGATGGTTACATGTGAAAACGTTCACAATATGAAACCTCTTGTAGCGAAAAACTGGCATTACTAATTATAATATGCTTTGCTATTTGCATAAACCAGAAATCAGCCACAAAAATAAGTGCATTCATACAAATTAGACAAAAAGAGACCTCTTCAAACAACGAACATAACACAAATAAATTCGTGCAGGAGGTAATATGCACTAGGCACACACTAACAATCTAAAACTACTTTCTCAATATAGGAAAGGTGGTTATGGTAATTAAAATACTAAATAAAAACAGCAAACTATTCACATGGACACTGCTCACAAAAGAAGGTAAGGTGGAGGGTCAAGGAAAGGCCTGACAGTACCAACTACACTACAGTGATATAACTGCAAATGAAAGTCGAGTCACCAGACAATACACACACATACCTTCAATCTTGCGTCTTTTAGGCTCTGGAACACGGTTTCCTCATTCAGCCGCTTTTCACCTGAAAATGTAAAAGGTCCCTTGAATACATGCTGGCTAGACTGTCCAGTATGATTCGTTGCCCTGCCTTCTTGTCCGTCTTATAGGCTAATTTTGAGCACATTTGAGGAGCTTGCTAATCTTTAGTTTTTGCACAGTCTTCCCACTCATTGGCACTCTTTGATAACCACCAACTCCCCCTCGTTGACTGCAGTCCTCAAACAATTACGTGTTTCTGCGTACGTGAACCACACAACTTGTTTTTCAATATTATTCTTAGCCCATTGGCCTCGACAAACCTAAAAAATTGGGCGCTTCGCAGCGAACAACAAAAAGAGAAAAGAAGAAAAAACCAGTCGTTAACTGTTGCTTCTTAAAAGCTGATACAGAGCTCAGAAAAAGTGTGCATACTGGCGTGCTGGTAGCTGAAGCCATACCAGCTATTATAACAAAAACCAAAACACGTCACACAGACATCTCACCCTGAGAATCAGAAGTGCTGATGGACTTTGATGACGGTTGGCAGCATGCGCACCGGGGCTCATGCTGAAGGCGGTGCCATTTTCCGTAGCCGAGCTGGGTGAATTTGCCGCTGACAGCTTCTCGACAGTTCTGGCATGAGTGGTTCCATTGCTTGTTATGGCTGCAGATATTCAGTGAGAACACGCTAAAGAAGTACACACAGCAACTACATCCACAGTTCACATCACAGCGGAATAGCAGTTGGTGTACTTTGCTTCCATTACTTCGACCAGAATATACATTACTAGTTTAAATTACCGGAAGTCAAATTGAGCAAGCATATAATGTTTACATCAACATAAGAGAGCACGCTAACTATGCAGGCACTGAGTATCTAAAAAATATGGTAAGTAATCAGTGCCTGTGCTTTTAGCAACTATATGCTATACACCTCCAGAATTTTATGCCACATCGTTTAATGACCCTTAGAAAGGCCTGACTTACGAAAAATATGATAGTAATGATGTCAAAATTTATTTCATGCCCTCTTCTTGTTAAAGTAAAAGTAATGATTCACATGAGTTCTTTTTTCTCACAAAACTGTCACTCAGTATGCTTGCAATGATCAAATTATGTACACACACATAATCTTATGCTCATCATTATGCAAATTTTAAATGATCTTTTGCAATCAAGCACATTTTGTAATTTTACAGTCGAGCTAATGCTTATGTAAACATCAACCATCAGAAAACTCACCCCTGTCAACGGACGTGTTAGTAGAAGAGTTCAGAGGGGTTTGCTTGAAGTCAGGATCCCATATGGGGGAATTGTTTCCATAAACTTCTTCTTCAAGCACTGACAGAAACCTGGGAGCAGTTGGAAAAAGGGAACCTTAGTTTTAATAAGGTGCCGCAATATGTCTTCATGTACACAATGCTT
>WOVY01005682.1:0-73578 GCA_013436015.1 Rhipicephalus annulatus
AGTAGATTTATTGCTCGGTATCAGCTTGTTATTGACATCATGCATCATCCAGCTTTAAATATTGTGTTCTACATTTTGCACCATACTTATCACTGAAAGTGACTGACAATCCTTTGATTCAACTATTAAACTCGCATGAGTACTGAAATAAGTGGACAGGTGAAATCAAACTACTGCAGCTCAGTGAGCATGTGATGTGAAAGCTCCAACCAGCGATAATTAATGCCCTTTCAGTGGCCACCATAAACAATGCCCATATGCTATGCTTGGCTTCAATATCTGTCTGTCCTCTACATTAGAAAAGCTCCTTATTGCTCTTTATTTGTTGACTACACCATGTAACTATACATAAACCAATGTTTTTCCAGAAGCTTTTTAGAGGTGAACATTTTTTTTTGGGGGGGGAGGCAAGATACATATTAGGTTCGAAATTTCAAGTTTTCAAACTTTCTTTTTATATGAAAGAACACGCACTACTAACTAATATCTGGTCAAAGTTTTACATATATGACATACATATAAAGGCAACAACTCTTGTATTCTAACACCGACACCGCAGTTGGCAATATTTAAAATCAGTGTTACCTCTTCAGACTCCTTCTGATATAGGTAGGAGGCGTGGTTCACTGGTTTTTACACACACATTTGCGATATGCTGGTTCACAAGGTGTAAATTTGGAAGTGGTGAAGTGCCGAGGTGGTCGACATTGGAGAGAATCATTGTGAGAACTTTGATATTAACATAATTTATGACACACTCGCAGAGCAAGATGGTATCAGTACACCTGCTTCAGTTCTCTTACGTAAGTCAACCCTGTAATTGAGTTCTCTACACATGTCCAGTTCAAAAAAATGCCAACATTCTTCAACTGAGCTAGCAAAAAGTTGAGTTTTCATGTCTGCCTATTTCATGTCATTTGTCGTGATCTTTCACTGTGCAGTACCATCTTTTTTTTGCTGATTAGATTGTAGATCTCTCCCAACATGTCGCTTCTCAGCATGATGAGGCTACAATTAATAGCCATATTGACTACATGGTGAAAGAAATCAAGGCGGCCTATTCCTGACATGCAAAAACTCGGTGATTCTATGGAGCAGACAAGACCATCTAGACAGAAGTGGATGAAGGAAATGAGGCCATCAACAGCAGATGTGGTGCTGAAATACCCTGCTTTGGCAAAGGCTGAAATGGTGAGCAGAAAACAGCTGTGGTTTTGATCCTGCTGCAGAAATGTATGTGAGAGAACTTAACAATGAGTTTTTTTATGTTATCGATAGTTGCAAATTTGTTGGTGATTCGGTACAATTTTTTTGTCGTTCTAGCTTCATGAGGAGTTCATTGCTCTCACTGGCGTTAACTTAGAAAAAAAGGTCCTGGAATTTATAAACCGGTATGGAGACCGGTGTTTTGAGCTTGCGAAGTGTCGTCGTTGCGCGAAGGAAGCTGTGAAAGCAATTGAAGAAGAAGTCGAGGCACTGGATGGTGACGAAAAGAAATGTACGTGTAGAAGCTTGCCAGCTTTTCCAGTTTTCCCAAATTTCCAAACTTTTATAAGTCATTTTCATAGGAGTATTACTGTCAATGCCCTTATATGTGAAAGTTTGATGTGCCTAAAAATATTTCGTCAACAGATCGCTTTGCCGTTGGCATTGTCGAGTTGCTGCCCATGCTCCTAAAGGAGCAGCCGCGATTTCTGCAGGGACCGGTGAGCTTATTTGCTTTACCTTTTTTTATATCAGCTAGTATACTTTTCATCAGTGATGCTGATTTTATGTATTACTCATTTTACAGGACACCTACCCTGCCCTTTCGCTGAAGGGCAAAAATGCCTCTGAAGCTACAAACATAGTTGCGAGCTTTGAAGGGCTTAGTGTAGAGGTGCTTGATGTAATTGCAGGTATGACGGCGCTTATGGAAATATACTGGATATTCGATGTCAAGTACAGTGGCGCCAACAAAAAAACATTCACTCTACTTGAACATTTCTGTGGCTTGCCGACAAGTGCAAAGCAGATGCCGCTAGTCATACGGCAAATATCATCGCTTGAAAAGGCAACTTAAGTTATGCCTACAGACGTGTGTTATCAATAAATGTTTTCATATAAAAATGCACTGTGTGGCATATTTCATTGCTCCCTGGCTTTTGGAACAATGCATTGTTTTGTTCCTGACAATGTCAGCCGCATAAACCTGTGGTTTTATACGGCCGTTGACACTCAGCAGTGAATTTGGAGGTGTGTTCGTAGTGTCTTTCATGATAATATATTTCGCAGTGTGGAACAGAACCAGGTGTTTTCCAAGAAAAAGTGCTAAATACCATGATGCAATACATTGGCAATTATTCTGATTTTATATGTATAGTGCATATCTATATTATTGGTATATATACCCGCATTTTCGTCGCATTCATTACAGCTACAATGTTCTCGGTAAAATATGGCCATCAGAATAATCAATTCAACTAACCTGGTGTGCACACAATTGTGTATTCGAAGAGTCTGTCGTACCTCCATACCAGCCGTAGCTAGTAAGAACGTAGCATCGATTACTAACATATTAGCTTCGTAACTTTGGAAGAAGGTAGTGGAACTTGCTACTTTTGGGTAGCAACGGCTTGTCACATATGTTACAACCATATTATAGTAATGGGAGTAGTAGTAACTATTGCTACATATGCCGTTACTAACAGGAAGTAGTAATGGCAAGGCCAGTAACAGTTACTACCCTTGTTGTTGCTACCTGCTGTTAGTAACAGCAACGGTAGTAAGGATTCCTACCCTTGCTTTTACTAGCTGCTGCTAGGAACGGCAAGAGTAGTAACAGTGACTACGCTTGCCGTTACTAACTCCCGTTACTAACAGGGTTGTAACATATGTGACAAACTGTTACTACCCAAAAGTAGCAAGTAGCACTACTTTTTTTTAAGAGTGTACTACGGGAGAGAAATAGGCTGTCCCAAATATGTGCTTAGATAAAAGTGTAGCGATCTAGAGTACTAGTTATCTACTATGGGTGAGCAGAAAGCTCTTTTAATCACCGAACACCACCGTGGATGAACATCGTGCAAGCATGGTTTCCTAAGTATACACTAGAGGGAACACTGGCGCTATGGTGTCTATGGGTGCTGCAACGTATACGGCTCTTCAGAGAGCATGAGAATCGTGAGTAGTACACGAATTTGTCTAATCTTCGTACTTCTGGCACCGTGTGTGTTCGTGTGGGTTGGAGCTGTTTTCTTACGGAACAGCGGTTCAAACGAGTTTGTTCGAGTCCTTCGAAACAAAACCGGAACACTGCAATAGACAAAGCCACTAGTGCGATTCGCCACCCACATGTACGATGGCTAGGCAAATTCGTGTACTACCCATCATTCGAATGGTCGCTGAACGATCGCAGCGCCAGAGTCCCCTTTAGGAAATTTTCATAAATTCTATGCGTGCTAGTATAAGCTGTTCCAAATCGGTGCTTATATTACATACAAGTGTAACGATTAAAATGTACCTGGCAATCTACTAGGCGAGAGAACCCAATGACCGAACACCGCCGTGGACGAGCGTGTTTTGAATAGGTGGGCAGCGATTAAGAGTAGCTGGTACGCTACTATAAAAGAGATGAAAGCCATCCCGTGGCCTGTGTTTAGAAAATAAACTGGTGAACGATTTAGAGTACTTGGTACTCTACTATGGGAGAGCTGAAAGCCATCCCGATCACAATGTGCATGCGAGAGTGTGATGTTGAGCAAGATGTCCATGTGGCGGCGACGGCAAACGTGTAGAAATGAGGCCTTGAAACAAGCACCGGTCGCATGCGTATTTGCACGGTCTTTTTCCAATAAGCGACACTAGCTCGATCGTGGGCTTTTCGGGGATAAGCCGTTTGTTCCACGGCACATATGATCTTTCATTGAGATGACTCTCCATTTTACGATTGATGACAATATATGCGGTTTTTACGCCCACAAACCACGATACAACTAAGAGAGACGCTGTTGTGGAGGGTTTTGGGTATTGTGATCATCCGGTGTTCAACGTGCACTGAGATCGCACAGTACCCGGGACTCTAGCATTTTGTCATCATGAAAACGCAACCGCTGCTGCTAGGATAAACAAACCCTTTCACTGTTTAAAAACACACGCCCTTTATAACATTCGCTTTCGTCCACCGATGTGCCTTAATAGCCTCGGAGGGCAAGAAGAGCTTTAGAAAATAGCCCGCTTATTCGCTCCACTTTTCTTCCCTTATTTGGCAAAATTACATTCAAATAGATGTTCTTTCGAGCTACATAAGAATAAGGGATTCCCTTGAACTTAACGCGCGTTCTTTTATGTGAAAAAACTAATGAAACTTTCTTTTCCCTTGAAAAGAAAAATTGAAAACGTGCTTTCAGTTTCGACGTTGGTAAATGAGGTGACCGGAAGTTTTTTTTTTTTTTTTTAGTACAACGCTTGTGACCTGCTCCACCAAGGCGGACTGCCAGACTTCATTGTTTCCTGGATACGAACTCACGACCATCGCTGTTGTCTGTAGCGTAGAGTTTCCGACTCCGTTTGGCCTCGCGTGGATTTCAGCTGCTTTGCCGTAAAACTACAATCGGATAATGTTCAGCAGTTCCACTTCACGAACTTGGCCTTTTAAGCTCACCATTTCAAATCGCGTCATGAAGTTCACGACTGTCCATTCTTTTATTCCAAACAATACCACAGCACAGCAGTGCATTACAATTTACCTTCTTTTCGTCCTTGTAAGATACTGTTATAGGCTCTCCGGATACGTATTTTATGATTAGTCTTCATAGTATCCAAGACCTAATAATATTTTTTTTTTTTCATATGCTCATTTGCCGCTTTGTAGTTTTGCGTACTCGTCTCAAACGATGTCCTACACATCTTTGTTTCTTGTATTTAGGGGCGAAGCTCTTTAGTGCGTGGGTCTGTTGTTTGGGGTTTATTGTTTGTGTACGGGGTTTGTTGTTTATGATGTACGTAGCCACCGGTGGCACATACCCACTTTAGAGCAGGTATGTGCCACCGACGGCGGTACGTGCATGTGAAACTAGATGGCAGTACTCGTACATAGTTGATGCCATTCATACTCGATGGTGATTACAACGTTGATATCGCAGACACCACCAATAATTGGCTTATCCAACATGTGGCTTCTTGATATGCACTCCGATGTATATCGTATGACCATATGAAACCAACCCCGATCCGAGGAACATGCATTGACCTGGTATTTGCAAATTTCCCACTTAAACCTGTACATGAGCCGCTCAGCCTTCATTTCATGGAATATGAAGCCGTCATAATGAAGGGACATCGCAAGCCACTCATCGTCTCTAAGAACAAATAAAGGTTTATTTCTATATTACACACACAGTGTTCCTCATGTCTATACCTCATGATCGACTGGGCGAATTACACACGAAAGATTCACGGTTTTACCGACGATTCTCTCCAGAGCATCACCCACTCGTCATGATTCACCCCGTGGATATGCTGCGATTTCTCTCTCTTTTTCTCCCCGTATCTATGATGATTTGCCAAGCTCTGTAAATTGATCGTATCATCAGTTTTCTATATGCTTTAACCTTAGTGTAATATTGTCACGGGCTGAGTAATTGATGATTATTCGATATGAGTGGTTTAACGTCCCAAAACCACGATACGATTATAAGAGACGCCGTAGTGGAGGGCTGCGGAAATTTTGAACACCTGGGGTTCTTTAACGTGCGCCCGAATCCGAGCACACGGGCCCACAGCATTTTCGCCTCCGTCGGAAATGAAGCCACCGCAGCCCGGATTCGATCCTGCGACCTGCGGGTCAGCAGCCGAGTAACATAGCCACTATACCACCACGGCGGGGCAATGTAACGGGTTGAGTAGATACCTGAGAATGACGACGAGGAAGTGCTGAGAGGAACGTGCACGGACTGCAGCAGCGATGTAGGCATTTGCTCGCAAATATATTCGTCGCATATACTCTCTTCCCCGTAACATCATTAACGCGACAGCGTTAAAGAGTTTGTTTCGCAGAGATTCCGGCATCGGTGGCGGCGTCGTTGCCATTGAGCGAAAAAGCATGTTATATGCGCGACTGAGAAATCGAAAACGGTGAAAAAAAAAAAGCGCAAACAAAACAAACCCTGGGTCAGGGTGGGGACCGAACCAGGGTCGCGTGGGTCCGAGCGGGGGTTCAAACTACTATGGGCTGTAGTAGGTGAATTCTAGCGCTAATAAGCCCGCAGATGAACGACCGATTATCGGCATGGAGGAAGGGAGAAAAAAGTTTGGACGGAAAATTGCGCAATACGACCGACAGAAAGACAAAACGAAAGAAACAGAGAGAGAGACAGAAGAACCATAAAAAGGCCCACAATCCGTCCACCCGAGCGGCTGACGTAGACGACGAATGGCGACGTCGTAACAGCGCCCGCGGTACGGCCGCTGTCGGCCCCATAATTCCCGTTCCTCTTTCTGTAAGGCCGCTGCGCGGTGGGCCGCCGTTCGGGAAGATGATTTATGGGCCCATTTGGAGTGATGGCCGCAAGCCGACTGCGGTCGATGGGTGCCCGCGTATATACCGCGCACGAGTCGCACACGACGCACTCGGGAGCAGACCCCTTTCCCTGACTAATACGACTTGCCCGCTTGCATGCCCCGGTTATGTAACGAGCGGGGCTCCATGCAGGGAAAAACGGCTCTTGGGAGGTTTCTGATACTGATCAATACCAAGTACGTCTCCTTTCGTTTAACGTCGCATGTACACCACGCAGTCAGGCCCGTATAGTATATACCCAGAAATTATTTTCGCGAGGGAATCTGCGGCGACAACGGCGGGCATCTTGAAATGGTGCTACTCGCGTATTTTTTTTTTCTTTCTCGTGGAGATCGTGTTGGACATCGCCGGCATTGTAACGGTGTAAACATTAACACACGTGTTAAATGGGTATTTTTATAGTAGCGTTATACGTGTAATGTAATCATATGCGTAGGATTTGTGCCCGATGAGCCTGTCACCGCAGTGATAAATTAGTGAGAGGAGTGGGAATGTGGGGTTGCAGAGCCACCAACTGGTTAACGTACCTGAAATTCATTTCTCTTTTTTTTTCTTTTTTAATATGAAGTGACGATAAAGTGAAACTGACTAAATTTAGAAGGGCAAAATATTTTCTCAAAACACCACCACAATTTCAACACCACAGCTTTAAAAACAGACGAGAACACCGATGTCAAAAGTTTTGCTTCTAAACTTCCCGTCGCAATCCCCAATAGTGACGTCACAAATTGCGGCGTTTTTTTTTTTCCGTATTTTGGCTACATTAGCTCAACATTTCTTGAAACTTGGTATGTTAAGTCTCTGGCAAAATAAGACGACACTGTACTCAACTTTTACCGATTAGTGACTACGTAGGAAGTATAGTGGACGCAGTAAAGAAAAAATTATCACGTCACGTCGACTAATGCGGCAAGATCAACATGGCGTCGCTACCAGCATTTTATTGCCCGTTTCCTGGCTTACGAAGCGTCTTCTCGAAGAAAGCGCGGTGTTTTTGATATCGCAAGAGAGTAATTAACAAATACGAGAAAAAGCAATTCACTTTATCTCTTTAATGTGCCCTTAAGTTATGCGCGGCATAAGATACAAGCGAGTTAATACAGGTTACAGGTTCTGTATTTCTGTTAACCGTATGTGGTCAGGAGAACGACACAGGCGAGTAGGTAGATGAGCGGAGCTCACGTGACCATGAGATTATCTCGGAGGCCTATAACACAACCACCCACGGAGTTTATACTAACGCATACGGCGTAGCTAAGTTATATGCAAGACGCATGCAGAAATACTGAAACCGCATAGCTGTCAGATATGCAAGGTTAATTCGAAGAACTCGATTTTATCTGACCATGGCGCACCTCACCTTCGTTTTTCCTTTGAGACAACTCTCCGCGCGAAGTGTACACGCTCCCAGAGACACTGCATGACCTCTCCCTGCACGCGGCAGACTGTCGTGATCGCGCCAATTTGTTCCGACATGAGGAGCCCGTGTCGCTATCCGTCTAGCCCCCGAAACAAGGACTAATAAATTACGCCAGTGCCGCAACATCGGTAGAGATATACACACAAGCACGCAGGTGACCCCCCCCCCCCCCCGCTGCCAAGTCTATATACCTCGGGGAGAGAGCCGAGGGTTTAATCCGAGTGAACGTCTAATGGTCGAAGAAAATAGAGAACGAATAGAAAAAGAAAACGTCGGGATCTTGCCTCACCATCCGACAACAACGTCCGGCGAAAGTTAATCACTCGGATAAGCGAGAGATTAAGAACGCGCGTCTCTCCCTGGGCAGCGGTAAGCGTGTACACCGGCCCTATACTTCCCACGCCTTGCGTTTGTCGACGTATTTGGCGCCGGTGGGTGGGAGGCGAAATCGAGAGGGGATTACGGGCCGGCCCACCGTCGCGCACGCTGTGTGTGTATATTCGCGTGATTCGAGGGAAACGAACGAGTATTCACTGGTCTCGAGTTCTAGTATACCCCGTATAGAGACTACATCAGTGAGAGACCATGAAGACAACACAAAACTCGTGCACCTTTACACCACAGAAACACATTCAAAGGCCAGGCATTCTTTTTCGTTTTTTTTTCTTGTGATTTTAACCAGGTGAGGACACCGAACTATACATTTACGTCTGATTTTCCTCTATTTACAAGCACGGATTCTGGCGTAATTGTCACTACCTACCACAAGAAAGCGAATGTTACCCTTTGCGTAATTGTATTGCGAAATACTTTATTGAGGACCAGCAAGGAGGTACGTTAGCACGACTCTGGCTTCCCTGCTGACACCTGGGCCCCGCTCACCGCAGTTAGTAAGAAACAGTATCCAATAAACGTTCATTCCCTCTCTGAAGCATCATTTCATAATTGATTCATGCACGCCGCACCCTTGCATATTTATCTTCGCCCACGCAATACCACCCATAAGTGTGTGTACCCCCCCCCCCCCCTATTCATCTTAAGAAATTTGCCCCATACATTGTCTTTGCAAGGGGACAAGGAGCTGTGACGGGCCTTCACCCTCGGGTGGTCAACCCTTAGCCCACTTGCGCCACCACCGCTACTTACGCTATAGATGGCTAAGCTCGTTCGCACACCATAGTATGTTGGGTATCGTACACGACGCCCAATATCACAGCCGGACACCAAACGCGATCGCTTCGACAGTAGAAACTATTAATTCCGAACTTCGGGCCGTCAAGTCAGAAACGTGTTGGCATTGCATGACTGCAGTCTTTACATGATTGTTACCTTTACGTGGTTATCTACTTAACATTAGTTGTGAAATTTACGTCGGTTGTGGTTCATTGGTTGCGGCCTTTAAATGGTTATGGACATAGCGTGGTTGCAATCGTTTACATGGTTGCGTCCTTTATACGACTGCAGTATTTACATGGCTCTGTACGGTTGTTTACATCAGTTGCGAACGTTTAGATGGTTGTGGCCTTTACGTTGTTGTGGCCTTTACGTTGTTCAATTCACATGTGTCAGTACGCTATAGCTCGTGCGCCACGGTACGGCAAGTGCGAACCCGTGCGAAAAACGAAGAACTCGGTGGGACTTAAGCATTAGGGAAACCTGTATGTTCGACTCCGCGCGGGTGACGATCGCGTGATATGAGGACGCCTTAATATAATACAGCCGGGACATGAATTTATACGCATCTCCCGCCGCGATGATAATCGTCCCAGATAAACGCCACGAGAACGGCACCGGACTGTACGTCTCGAAGAAGCACCGCATACATACATATATATACGCACATATATAATTTCCCCTTACATTCCCCTGACGCTACGCGATCACTACATAAAGTCGGATAACGCTAGGGTCATTGGAAGTGACCCTATGTGGATATAATGGGCAATGTACGTTTTTTTCCCTCGCAGTCTTCTGTTTCGTCATGTCGCGAATTCGTAGATCCTTGTGCTTTAGTTTCTTTCTGTTCCTTTATTTTTGTTTTTTTTTATTAACGGCAGAACACTGGCGATAAAAGTGTTTGTACGGAGGGTAGAATGACGAAGACCCCGGGGGGGGGGGGGGGTGACGAAGTGGTTGGGAGGAGTGGGAGGTAGTTCGATTCGCCCTACGTGCCTCCGAGTCATATATACAGGTGTGTGCGTGCGGTCAGCCATTCCATAGCCGGCTTTACTTGACCGCGGGCGTGTGAGATACTGGCGGGCAGTGTTTCTTACTTAGGAGAGGGGACGCATCTTTTCTGCTGGAGGACAGAAAAGAAGAGAAAACGCCGTCGCGCAGGTATAGGTGGTATAGTAGTAGTACCCAAACACAGGCTGGCGGTGGGGTATACACACACACATACATAAGAGGTGGCGCTCACGTATACAGCCTCTGGCCACGACTACAGAATGGCTGCGGATATGCGCTCGTTGTTCGTGGAGGACTCGATTCCGCTCGCATCTCGTCGTTCTTCCATCTCGTGCGACAAACGGCCGCCGCAGCAAAAGCGGGTGTGCCGCTGTGGGCGCAGACTTTCCTGCTGATAAGAGGCGCTCAAGGGAGAGGAATGGCTTGAACGCGCGAGATCTGCGGTGCGTGCCTGATTGCGTTAGAGCCGCCGCCAGAGCCAGGTCGCATGCGCGTTCGCACATTCCAGGAGGCTTCTTCGTCGTTCGTCTCGCGAGGCTTAGCTTGGTGTAGCGTGTGTTAGTGCTTGGCTGTAGTGCACGTGCGGGGTCTTGCACCTGTGTGTTGTGCGTGCATGAACTCGGACGCCTGCTTTCTCTTATGCATTCACAATCCACACACTTTAGCCGGATATAACCTGCAGTGCAATATATACGAATTTTATCACCGTGAGTGCCCCCCCCCCTCTATCTTCTGATTGTTTTATTATTGCTGTTACTTATTTTTCGCACGCGCGCTCAAGACACCACTGAGCACGAGGATGAGATCTGACTCATTCCACCCTGTCGAACTTCGTTGAGCTTTTCTTCAGGTATGGCGAGAGTCGTTGCAGACTACGGCGCGAGCAAAGTAAGTTCGCACTGAAGTGCTGTCTAGATTGATAACTTCGGCGAAGGGCGCAAACAGGCAACGAAAGGGATCATAAAGGCAGAACTGAGAGAGGAAAATTCAAGAATGCATTCTCCGTTTTTTCTTAACACGGCTTTTCTTCACCGTATTACTATTAATCAACAACAAAGTGGCCACAGAAAACCCGGCTGGAGCAGGATGGTTGAAGGGCCTTATGCTATACCAAAAAAAAAGAGAGAAAGAAGAGATCTTTTAACGAACTATATTTTACGTATTCACAAAGACGAAAGTCCGACGCCAACCGAGGTTTTGATCTGGTTTTTGTGCTCCATTTAGTTTGTGCGTGCGTGCGTGTGTGTGTCTAGTCTGTTTGCATGGCTTCTGTGTTTTTGTGTGTGTGTGTGTGTGTGTTGTGTAGGAGTAAACTCTCGAAGTACCGGGCTAAAACGTGCATGCGTTTAATACTCGGTTACATTAAAAGGATAGTGCAAGAATGCACTGAAATAAAGGTACGCCTAAGTAATGAAATTAAGTGACGCTCAGAGTACCAGACTTTAATCGCTTACTCAAACCTTTGACTCGTCGTGTAAATCCTGCTTGAAAGAACGCATTGTCATTGGCTAACTTTAGGCTGCAGACAAGCCACCACATATTTGGAACATAGAATAGTACCGAAGCAATGAGTTCTTACGTGCATCAGACTAACGGATCCCGCCACATTGCAGACAAATACAGATACGACAGTCGTCAAACCGTAAAAAAATTCGGCCGAAAAATTGTTAAAATTCACAAAAAAATTGCGATAACTGGCAGGAATAACGGACCCGAAACGTACAGGCGCGATCAAAAGTGTGCAGACCAGGGGATCGCGTGGCAGAATGCATCGACGCGCCAGCTAGCGACGAGACACGACGAGACGCCTGCTGCAGGGCGCATGCGCGTCCCGTCTTATCACTCGGTTTCTCATGTCTCTCTGTTGGACGCAGTTACGGCTCTCGTAGCCAAAGCGACAACCGGGTGTCGCTTTCTTTGCTCCATCGAATCTGTGCCGTTCTTTTACGCAGCGGCTGCGACGGGCCCGGTTCGAGCGCCGGCTCTCGTTGTTATTCACACCGGTTGATTAGGATAAGTAAGCATAGCGAGCATCGCACAACCCGACGAAGCCAAATGCACAAAATTAGGTTTTCTCAGGCCAGCTTGCCTTGGTCGGGTTTATCCAAGTTGCACCTGAATGAGCTTAGGTCAAAGTTAATGAAGCCGAAATTAATCAAACGTGAATAATTACACTGCATCAAACACGTTTACTCTCAAAAGCGTCCTATGCAGCAACAGATGTCTATATTAGACTGATCGATGCGTGATTTGCTTAATTCTGCGACATAAAACTCGAGTACTTCGGGTGGGCTACGATGTCAAGAACTATATTCAGTAATATTTATAAATAATGTTAAGGCTAATGAGATTTATATTTAAGTAAATGAGACTCGACTCGGTAAGGAGTAATCAGCATCTCGCTGAGCTTGGATTCTCTGAGTTTATAAGAATTCGACTGCAATTACGTTAATTATTTGTGTTTTAGTGAGATTTTGCTTAATTAAAACTTATTACAATCCAATTGATTTGATGATGGTATGACCAACCAAGCTTAATCAGGTTTTTATAGTTACCTTGGTGCTTGTCTAATTAGCTTAGTAATGCATATTTAGCCTAGTTATGACACGTGAAATTCCAATATAAAAGGGACTTTAGTTTGATTTCTCGCTAATATTCAGTCATAATTACCATTCATAATAATTGGCAATAATTAGACATTAGTATCTTAATCAGTGTGAATTCGGTAAAGAGTACTTAATCTTCCTGGCCTTGACTTCTGTGAGCTCATGGAAAAGTCGACATAGATTAATTGGCCGCGATAAGGTTTGCCTTGTATAGGCTTATTTTACATGGCTAGGTCAAAAATGAGCATGATCAACTTTGCCTAATTAGATTTGGCTGTACTTATTTGAACCCATATGGGCTCAATTAAGCTTAATTTCGCTCAACTTGAGAACACCAAGCTGGACTGGGCTCAAATTAACCTACTTATGCCTGACTTATTTAGGTCATAATGTACTAGGCTACATTTCATTAATTTCGGCTACATTAACTGTGTCTTAACTAAGATCGTTTCAGTGCAACTTGGATTAGCTCTACACAGGCGAGCTGGCCAGAGAAAACCTAATTTTGTGCGTTTGGCTTCGTCGGGTTGTGCGATGCTCGCTATGCTTACTTATTCTAATCAACCGGTGTGAATAACAACGCGAGCCGGCGCTTGAGCCGGCCCCGTCGCAGCCGCTGCCTAAAAGAACGGCACAGATTCGATGGAGCAAAGAAAGCGACACCCGGTTGTCGTTTTGGCTACGAGAGCCGTAACTGCGTCCAACAGAGCGACATGAGAAGCCAATTGATAAGACGGGACGCGCATGCGCCCTGCAGCAGGGTGTCTCGTCGTGTCTCGTCGCTAGCTGGCGCGTCGATGCATTCTGCCACGCGATCGCGTGGTCTGCACACTTTTGATCGCACCTGTACGTACACGTAAATTGATTCGAAATAAAATACGAAGTCCAGAGACGCGTTATATTGTCGGTGCTTCGCAAATAAGTCAAGAGGAATAGATGAAAACTTCTTGAACACGACACGTCACTGGAGGCAACCAACGTTTTGATAAGCGGTCTTGTCAATACCTTTGCTCCAGTGACATCCCGTGTTTAAGAATGTTCGACTATTGAAGCCTCAATGTTATCTTGAACTTATTCTGATAGAAGAATAAAACAATGCCAACTACATCAGCTCTTACGCAAGATTACACGCCTTCCTGATAAGCAAGCCTCCATGCACTACTATCAAATTGTAAACAACTGCTTTTGACAACACAAAATCAATCAATCAATCAAGTCTACTTACGACTTGTAGCCTTTCTTTACCTTTCCAAGGGGCTAACGATATTCTCTTAAACCCCAGCGTCAGTCTCCCAGCCGGGTTATAGAAAAATCCACGATCGTATTAAAGAGACGAGCAACGCTATCTCGCGCCATAATCACTTACCGGTAATTTTCGTCTTTGTATAACAGCTATCTGCGCGCACTCGCGGTGCAAACCCCCAGCCGCCGATGTCATTGAACGCTAGAGAGATACATCGACGTCGCAGTAGCCCCTACCATTCCTTGTTACCGTTTCTTCCACCGCCCCTATCTGTTTATATATCAACCCGAACTTCGGCAGGTATCTTCTTGCGGATAATCGCGTCGTGTCGAGTTACTCGCTACAGCGTCAGTCCGTCGCCGAGCTTTGTATATATCCGCAGGACATCCCCAGAGTCTGCCCAGAGGATACACACCGGCACAAGGACAAATCCTTCCTTTTTCCCATGGCAACTGTAGAGATCTCCCGCAGGGCGGATATATATACATCAGCGAGAAGTAACGAAGGAACGTGTGTGTGTGTGTATCGAACGGAAACAAGAGAAGCGCGCGGCGAAACAACAATCATAAACGACAAGCAACGTAGCAAAAAAAAAAGCGACTACTTGAAATAAGCGAAAGAATAGGTCGGCTCGGTGCGCCCTCTACAGACGACAGAAGCAGACGACAGACCTGTACGCCCAACAAAAAAAAAGGGGGGGTGGGGGGGAGAAGCAGGCGGCCTCGCCAGAAGAAAGCGAGAACCCCCGCATGTGTGTCTGTACGAGCGCGCTCACTTCTGCAACGCGCTGCCCGCTAGGGCCGGATACCGTCTCTTATCGAGACTAACGACATCTCGCGAGATGGGAGTAGAGAGATGAGACAAAGAAAGTGTCCCACAGATGGGAGAAGGGAGGGAGCAGATAGAGAAATAGGAGGGAAAAGCACAAACGAGTGACGGAAACAGACGACACCGAGCCGTAAGAGAGTCCGCTGCGAGTCTAGTGAACGGATAATGGTTTCGGATGAAGCTGGCGGCCCAGAATGGACCCCGGCAGCCGCAGCAGTATAGCCCCAGTGTACGTAGTGCAGCGGACGCCTGGGAAAGACTGTCCTCTCCGCTTTCGCGAGCAGAGAGGTGGTGGGGGAAAATGGACGAGCGAAAACAAGCTTCGCTAAGAGAACACCACCAGCGCTTCCCCCGACGCAGCGTTAGCGCGCCGGAAGAAACAACAACACAAGACGCGATGCAGCCGCTTCTTCAAAACGAGCCGGCTTCTGTCGCTGAGCGGATATATACCAACGTTGTCCACCTCAGCGTAGCCCTCATCTTTTATCCTTTGCACTGTCTAGCTTTAGTGCCACCTGTGCATCCTTTTGCTTTTGTTCTTACTTTTAGCACGTTCGCAGAGCTCTGGAGGGTGAAATCGTAAGTATGACGAGGTGGCGTGGCTCATGAAAGAACAACGTAGTGCGGAAGAACTCCGCGACACTTTCAACCACCACTACGACTCGCTGTCCATCGCACTCGCCCAGGCCAGCCCTTTTCCCTCTCAATGGTGGCATGGCAGGTGGTTGAAGGTGGGGTGGAGTAGAGGTCATAATCGAGGTTGTTTCCTTGCTCTTTTGTTTGTGCTAGCATCTTTGCGGGAGACAGCGTCGTTATTAGTCTCCGAAAAGAAGTTACATGCGAGGAAAAGAGGGGGCAATGAAGAGTTGAGCCTACAATTATCGCTTGCAGAGTACACTGTATAAGCCACATTGTACACAGTGTTCTGTCTACTTGTGGCTCTTCCTGCGTCGTGTTTGATTATTAGCGGGGGCACGACAACATTCAACTACAGTACACTGAAGAGGAGCGTGTGGAAGAACGCGAACTTCTAAATAAGCCATAGTAATTGTTATGGTTTGACGTCCCAAAACCACGATATGATTACGAGGTACGCCATAGTTCATGAAGGAGTACGGCTATTACGGATTTAAGTGGCGTTAAAGAGCCACTAAGGGCTCTTTAACGTCCACCTAAATCCAAGTACACGGGCGTCTATAGTCTTTGGCCTCTGCAGATTTACGGCAACCGCGGTTGGAATTTGATCCTGTGACTCATCATAAGCACTAGACCACTTTGGCGGACTGTGTCCTACAAACGCCATTGCGCGACAAACTCTAAACTCTTTTTCTTGAACAATTCGCTTTCACGTATCATATCGAAGCCCCGCACCGCAACTCGGCCACGTTTCTTAAAATTTGCCGCCCCTCCCCCCCACCAGCACTACGGAAGTTGCGAGAGTGAAGACGCCACGCTTGAAATCTGTGTGCGTGCACACGCTTGTGTGTCCTGCGCCCCGCGTCTCCGAGATGCAGCGCCGCATTGCAGACACCCCGAAGGCGGGCACGCAGGTCAGCAGAGAAGCAAGGCTCTGCCGCAGAACAACCGGAAGACCACTCGTCATCAGGGAGGGAGGCCATGTGGTCTTGGCAGCGGCCAACTGTGCCTCGGCTTCTGTGTACAGTAGCGTAGGCACCCGGTAGCACAGCGTGCCCCGGGATCCTGGCGTATATATACGGGGCTGCCGCTCGTTAGGAGGGAACACTCGAACAGTCCATAAAAGGCGTAATAACCGCGCCCGCCTTGCTTTATTGCACGCGGCGAGCTATGGCCGCCCTCTTCTTCTACGGCGGAGAGTGAGGCTCTGTTATGGCACTGACGCCACACTGCCGACGATGTTGATGCCGCCCTTGCCCGTACGCTACCACGGCCGACCATAACGACGCGTTTGCTGTGGTGCGCGCTTTCTGCGCGGGGCCGTTTGCGGCGTAAAACTTAGCGAAGGGTTCGCGTCGTGTCCATGACGTCCCTGCAGTTTGTTTTCCCGTTGTAGATGCTCGCGACTCGAGCAGTTCTCTCGTATACTGTTTGGACTCGCACTGGGGGTCCTGGACCTGATGGTACAGGGCAGCACTGAGACTTGCGCACCCCAGACGTTCAAGCTATCCCGGGCGTGAAGAATGAGCGGTCATTTGTAAGAAGTGCCGGTGCTGGGCCTCGTCCAACGACAGACTCCCGAGGAGGCGGGTTATTGTTGGCGCCTGCCAAACGTCGATGATGTATTACAGGTTAAGATGCTACGCAGTCATGAGAGGCTTCCTAGGCGAGTCATTCGAAGGGCTTTATGACCACGAATCCATTTCGAGTCGGGCATCGCGGATGACAGCAATGTACATGATTTTGAAATATTCACTTTATTTAGCATTTGAACACTCGCTGACTTATTGTACGATCGACATGCATGCATGGATGAATGCCTCTGACATGCGGTAGAGTTCTACACGCTGCAGTGAAATCACTGTCAGTCTCTCCTCCTTTTTCTTTTTCCCTCTCCCCTCTTTCTCATCTTTTTTGTCTCCTTCCCTAATCCGCCGGTGTAGGGTAGCCAACCGGATGCCTTTCTGGTTAACCTCCCTGCCTTCTCCCTTTTGTTGCTTCCTCCTCCTCCCCACGTGCATGCATAACACGTTAGCGCAGGACAACGATACATGCAAAGTGTTCGCAAAATAATCTCTCCCTTCTCAATTTTTTGGGTGGGGAGAGAAGAGCGGTACATTTAGCTGTACTCATTGGATAGACAACCGCAGATACCATACAACAATGTTCTATGTAGTTCATACACAAACGCGTCGCGGTGGTCTTGTGGTTACGGCTCTCAGCTGCTGTGACCACAAGGACGCGGCATCGAATCCCGGCGTAGCGGGTGGAGGCCGTACTTCAATAGAGGCGGAGTGGTAGAGGTCCGTATGTGCGGCTTGGGGTCCATGTGCGTTAAAGAACCCCAGGTAATTGAAATTTTCGGAGCTTTCTACTACGGCGTTCGTAATAATCATATCGTGCTTTTAAGACGTAAGACCACCGCAATTATTACAAATGTATACGAATACAGGCATTGAAGCAAACACTCATTCACTCACACTCTTTCTCGCACACGGACTATTATACCTTGACGGCAAGTCAGCAGCTAAATGAATCAATGATAAGAGCTCAAAACCAGGTGCCTGGGAAAGAGTTCGAAGAGGTTAACTGCACAGTCATGCTCGACATTGAAACATCCATTAAATAATTATAAGAAAGCAACATAGAGAGAGAAAGAAAGAAAGAGAGAGAGAGAAATAGGCGTTTATAAAAAACAATGAAGCGTCTACATAATGCACGTAGGGCTGTTCGAACCACAGGAAGAAGAGAATACTTTGCTTAACGTTTTTATTTTGTAACTTCTTCAGCACGAACGTGCGGCCAGCCTGTGAGACATGCGCAACCTATCTTTGCGTACTATGCGTGGACAGAGAAGCGGCAGCGGGAAAAAATGGTAATGATATGCTGAAACGCTTTAACGGACACCAGTGATCAAGTATCAGCGTCCAGTTTATAGTCAGTCCAACCGTTATTATCGGCGGAACGTCCGAAACGTTCCCCGATACAGATTCTAAACGATAGCTCGTAAAGCGAAAGTGAGCCGGCACTTTAATAATGAAATTATTCATCCTAATGCGTCCGCGAGTAGACACGCGGAAAGCTGTTGTTGGGGTGAGGGGGGGGGGGGTACGTTTATTGACCCGCGCCATCATTAAGGCTGGTTCGAGCGCATAGGCCTAACTGGAAATATTCGCCGTTTGCGGTTCGGTATGCAAACAGCGGGAAGGCGACACACGCACTTCCACGATACGCGCCCGCGGCTTCCCCTTTGCAACGAAGCCGCTCAATCACGCATTCGCACGATGCGTATATATATGCAGCTGTCGACCCGACCGCCGATGTCTGTCGTCACGCTAATGACGCGTAAAAGCGACCCTCCTCCCTCTAAATAAACACGATGCATCATCATGTGCATGTGATTTATTTTTCGTTCCGCTAAGCCAAGTTCGGTGATCTTATTTATTATACAGACGATGTTAGGAACAGTATGCTTTCAATATCGAAGAGTTACTATCAGGTCGGGCATCATACAGTGGCGTAGCTAATGGAACATTCGGGAGGTCGTTTGAGCACACTGAATGTTTGAAAGTGGCCAGTTCAGCAACGTATACAGTATAGGTACAACAAGAACAAGCGCCCCGCCGCGGTGGTCTAGTGGCTAAGGTACTCGGCTGCTGACCCGCAGGTCGCGGGTTCAAATCCCGGCTGCGGCGGCTGCATTTCCGATGGAGGCGGAAATGTCGTAGGCCCGTGTGCTCAGATTTGGGTGCACGTTGAAGAACCCCAGGTGGTCAAAATTTCCGGAGCCCTCCACTACGGCGTCTTTCATAATCATATGGTGGTTTTGGGACGTTAAACCCCACAAATCAAATCAATCGACAACAAGAACAAGCAAGACTGCAAGTCATAATCCACATTCCTTACAATGTGTTAGCCCACTCATTTTAATATAGCACAGTGAGGCTTACCTGCTCTTTTGCACAAATTTTTCAGAGCCTCCAGTGCACCATGAAACAACTCCAGAATGCACATAAATGACGAGCGTGAACCCCTTCAGGTCATCGTCATCATTACGGTCGACCTATATTACGTCAGCCGGACACAAAAGCACCGCTTCCATATACGGGTCTCTTATACCTGTGCTGCGTCAACAAAATGCCTTTGTGTGCTTGCAAATGACATACCTAATCACTTCGTACATAAGTCCCTTACCATATCGCAAGCGTTTCGCTCCAGTTCGTACAACTATTTCCTAACTCTAATGGATCGCCTGCCCGTGTGTCGTACGCAATTACGTAATAAGCGAGGGCTCTTTCTGTTCCTAGATATATAATACAAACGAAGACATCACCAAAAAGACTGCTTAGTGCATATACTATCACCCATTGGTATAACCAGGGGGCGTGGGGAAGGAGTTTGTGTTCAACCCATCCGAGAATTATTGAATTCCTCGTGTATATGAATACACGCGTATATACAAACGCACGAATGAACGTACAAGTATGGTTGAACTCTCGATCCAAGAAATATTTCTTGGCTACACCCCCACTACTGACACTATCGCCTAAGTCAGCACAATTTACGTCGGCGGCGTATGTAGATAAACATTCGTTTTCATGTGACTCGAGTTTCGGGCTTGCAAAACACTGGCACGCGATCAACAACGTGACAAGAAACAAACGAAATAGGTCACGCAATGGACACGTTGGATCAATGCACAGGCCATTTGATCGGTGCCATCCCGTCCTTAGCTTCGGGTAGCCTCGAAAACATCAGCGTCGTGATAACGAGGCGAAACGCTGAAAGTTCGAAGAAATTTTCGATAACTGTAACCTACGGTCAACTATCTAAGCCTACAATATGATGCATTGCTAGTGCTTTCAATCACGCCTAAACGACAACAACAACAAAAAAGATTAGAAGCAGAACCAGTATTATCACGCCAACGTGTGATAATTCTGGTCTTGTGTACGCGTTTTATGTAAAAGAAGGTTCTGAATATATCACAAACGCAAACCATATACATATACCGATATACTTCAGTTGCATGTATACGTACAGATTAAAGATCCCCAAGTGGTCGTAGTTTACGCGGCGTCTCCACTGCGGCGTCTCCTCATATCAGGGTTTTAGGACGTGAAACCCCCGCGGAAAGTTCGATAATGCAGGTTCCTCAGAAGAGTACGGGGCTGGAATTTCGAATGCGAAATTAAAGAAAACGTAAAGAAAAGGGAAAGTATATCCAGGAACACCAAATGGTCAATTGTATTACCGAAATCCCCCACTACATGGCATAATTCATTAAACACATAGTCGTGATGACATGTAAGGCAACATACAAGAAGAATAAAAAAATACTCTCATCTCTAGCCATTATAGAGGCTGCATGGCTTAGTTAGGTTAATCAATCGCACCCTCACATCGCTTACACACACACACACACACACACACACACACACACACACACACACACACACACACACACACACACACACACACACACACACACACACACACACACACAAACTCAGATACAAACTACCGCGCAGCACCCTTCGAATACTAAAGAAGTTTGTGCCTTGGTTCTGATACTAAGCTGTCCCATGATACCCGTGCATCGATTTCAATACATAGACAAAAATAAGCACGGTTAAAGCATTTAGCGAACTCAAGTTATACAGGCTCTCACAAGATTGAAGCTGACGAACGCTACAACCAGCGCCTAAACAAGAGGAAGACTGGGCATGTACACAGCGTAAATCACAGCTATACACAAATACAAAATCGTTACGTTTCCCCTAGTGGTTCTCGATTCACGGTGCACTTCGCGAAGGCGTGCAAAGTTGTCACACCTTTTATAACGCATGAGGTTATAGGGGCTGTAAAAATCGGAACACGCGTTGACTTCGCGAAGATGTGATGTAATGATGTCACACAGTGACGTCGTCTCGTGCTGTTTTTTTTTTTGCAACACTTGTGTCGACAACGACGGTCCTCTGTTGCATTTGACGGCGCATCTAAGGCTCTCGGCCTTAAAAGACGATAATCAACACCATAATAAACGCAATAAAATCCGGAAGAATTGTTCGTAGTGAATGCCGCATTGTTTCACGTCCTCTCCGAACACATTTGAAGAGCTGGTATGGAAGATTGATTTATTTGTGGGGTTTAACGTCCCAAGACCACTTTCGACCACCGAGGTGGTGAAAAGTTCCAGAGCCCTCCGCTACAGCGTGTCTCATAATAATATGGTTACGTTAAACCCCACATACCGATCATATCAATCAACAGCTTAGGCTGTAATGCGACGCGTCTCAGTATGGTGTAGGAGCCATCCTATTCATGTCTACGATGACACTATAGGGCACTGCCATTGCTTGCGCTTCAAGAACGCTATCCGAAAGAGGAAGCGTTAGCAAATCATTTTTGGTGTAAAGAGGTTTCACTTCGATCTATATGGGCGCTCATTTACCTTGGTCACAGACCATAAGCCTCTCCAAACAATACTGGGCCCGACTACCCACCATCCCGGCTACTGGGTTGCAACGCCGGCCCTGACGTCGGCAGCGTATACTCATACAATATAGTCTTCAGGAAATCGTGCGAGAACGCTCGTAATTGTTGTTCGTGTATAACGTCCTAAAACCACCACGTGATTATCAGAGACGCTGTAGTACATGGCTCCGGAAATTTCAGGCTCGTGTGGGGTTCTTTAACGTGCACCTATATCTAACTACACGGGCTTCAAGCACCGTGACGGGTCGCACACCCTATAGATAGTTAAGGCGCAGGGTAGGCGAAAACATGATTTATAACCTGACTAAGTACCGTGACCACTCGCACACCCTTAGGAAAAAAAAGTTAGTGGTCGGTTAGTAAACACGAGTGTTTACTTGTGTCCGCTGTATTTTACTACTTTCGCGGCATACTTTTTTCTAGCCAGCAGCTAGTACAGCTTGTAACTTCAGCCATTAATAACCAGGGAACCTTTTCGAGTGTTTTTAACTAAGCAACTACTGAGCCGCCTACGTTGCCAGATATTTCGTATGGAGATGGTGCAATACATTTTGCCGTATTGGTGACATCCAAAAAAATTTCGGCAAGCTCTAACTTTATCGACTACCTTGAAATGGAAGTTTCGTGCTATACTTAATGACATGCACATAAGTAAATAGAAGGGGACAAGATGATGCGTATAAAACAATTATCTTATAAATTTTGTGACTTCTAGCCAGTACGTGATGGGCGATCCCAAAGCAGGGGGTATATAGTCTTGAAGCTGCTGCTGCAGTAGAAGTCTGCTATGTCTAAGTCTTTAATATTTACTTGTGAGTTTTCTCATGGCCCTTTCATAGGAGGCATTACACTCATATGAACATATAACCACAACAGTATGATGACTCATATGAGCATATCATATTCGCCTATGATGAGCATCATCATACATATGATCGTATGTGTCTGATTTGATCGTATGGTCATGTGGTCAGCTTTCTAAATATATTGCTGGTATGCTCTCTTACCCCAGTATCGTTACATGACGTAATTAGAGTAAATTTCGGTAACCTGCATTTGATTACCTTCCTTTACTAAGAGGCTAGTGCTTTATGCTAACCTGCATTTTACTAGCTTCCCTTACTAAGAGGCTAGTGCTTTTCGTGACATATGAATGGCTCTGTATGTAGTTATTAAATATGCCAACCTTTAACTTTAAGAGTGCATTCAATAAAGCGCGCAAGACGCAGTGATGCACACGTGTTAAATGTTATTCAATATTTACTTTGAAAATTTCAATACGTTTTGTATTCATAAGGTTGCAATGCCGCTAAACCCCAACAATGAGTGCCGCGAACTGTCAGAAGTTTTTTTTTTTGAGTGAAACTTTGCAGAAACAAATAAAAACACCTGCCACCTCAACACTCTTAACTCTTAAATTTCTGTTTTTCTCCGCGCAACTCTCATCGCCGCATCGCGAACCTTCCCTGCCGCGACAGCCTCGGCGCACGACGAATGATCGCAGCGCGAATGCGTCAAATAAATATGACGATGATAAATAAAGGAGGCACAGAAGGTGAGGCAGATTCACCGAACCTCGCGAGGCTCGTCCAATTTCCAAAATTAAGAACAGCGCCGACGCACCGTGTCGCCGATAACGGGCATGATTGATTGTGCTGTCGCTACGGCGAGACGTTTCACCGCGGCCGGAATCTGTCTCTCGCAGATAAGCCTCCCCACGAAGACGGCTATAGAGAGAGAGCGCGGCTCCGTGTATGTATACTACTACACGTGAGCAGATCGAAACAACAAAAAAAAACACAGAGAAAAAACGACGTGATCACGCGATCAACGGAAGCCGAACAAAGGCTTTTTACATCGTCACCGTCGTCGCCAAAGCTGCCGACTTCTGTATAGGTGCTTTTGATCAATAAACGTTGTGCAGTACTGCACGCACCCTTTCGCACTTTCTTTTTTTTCATTCTTGTATGGTTCGCGTTTTGGGCGAAGTGTTAGATCACATTAAAACCGTTCACGAAGTATAGATCGTGCCACCAACCGCGTTCACTCGAAAACAAGCAGACTTCGGTTACAATAGAATTGTTTGTGTTTAACGTCCCAAAAACCGCGATTTGAGAGATGTTGTAGTAGGAGGGATTTGGAAATTTCGACCACCTGGGGTTCTTGAACGTGTACCTAAACGGAAATATACACTGTCCTGAAGCGTTTCATGAAGTGAATAATGATGGAATGAAGCTATAGTTCCTAAGGTCCATAATGTCAGCGTTGAAGAGTATAAAGGACTGGCGGATGCAAGGACGGACGGATGCGTGGACGTACGGTGGCGTGGACGGACGTTTGAATGGATGGATGGACGGATTGACGGATGTACACGCGGGTAAACAGACGCTCGGACGGATGGTCGCAAATTCTGTCTGGACGTGACTATTGGCTCTTCTGCCAGCAACGCCATTTTCATTCAGCGTCACTCCAACGATGCAGCTTCTTTAGCGCCGCAGCTTGACGACATTAAAAGAACCGTTTCCGAATCGCCAGCATGCAGGGTGTTTGCGAATCGCGAAGTGCGACATTCGTGTCCCCCTTTTTTATTCACCTTTAAGAAGGAGTATTATAAGTTACTTAAAGAGGAGTTTTATAAATTACTTCAAAGAGCGTTGTTGCCTGGCCGGCCGTCCAAGCGTATCCAACCGGGCTTCCTTTGACAAAGTTTCCTCGCAGCGGGCTGCCAGCTTCAAGAGGCGCCTGCATTTAGTTGAACCTCGAATGTCCGGCAAAGATAAGCCGACCCTGTCGTCTCTCTGAACGAAGCAGTCCCTAATTTGGTCTCTTCCCCTCCTCCCAGATTTCCTCAACTCCTTTTCCACAGGAAGGGAACACGGGTGTTATAAATGCGATCAGGCATGTCACATTTGCTCGTATATGACGCGCAAACTGTCCCTTAATGTCATCATCATAACTCATTAACCCCTTTCTGCCAGAAATATTGCCATCCCCTATCAACCAAGAGATTTACTCTAGATATGCAGCGTTCTGTTGGAATGAACTTCGCCTAGGTAAGGTTCACTTCTCGCTGATAGCTATATAGTGTTCGTTTTTTTGGGTCTCCTTAAATACGTATCAATATTCGGCTGTACTACAAGTTCTTGTACCACGCTTCTGCGTTATCCTACAGATATTGTTATCGGTATTGTTATTTTTGTTATTATTGCTAATACTGTTACTACAGTGACTGAAGTGCTGCTCCAAATGATAAATGCTGCTCCAAAGTGCAATATTTATATTTGTTAGTAACTGCTCCAAATCTGCTGCAAAATGGTGTTGGCTAACTAAAAAAAAAAACGTTGAACCATGGGACCATCCCGTGAGCCAAAGCGAGAGCAAAAGCAAGCTGTATACACTATCATCCAAGTATGCTACTCGGTAGCGTGAATCCATAAACATCTCAAGGGATGACGCATAACAGGTCATGGTGGCCAATTCGTATTTTTATTATGCGTTGTAGTTTTATTTGTGAGAATTAAATAATTATTTCTAATAGAATTTAAAAAAAAAACACGCAAGGTGTCCAGGCTGGAGCGATTGCGCTGTTCTATTCAGTTCTTTTTTTTTCACCTTTTTGCGATTTTCATAGTTTACACAGCTGAGGGGCATTAAACACGGGTACGCAGTAACAGATAAAGAGCCTCTTAAAATGTTGATTGCGCTATACTTAATTGGTAGCTCAATTTTATCACATGCTCAAGCTAAATTTCAAGGGGGACACTTGCAAGGGCTGTCCTTCTCAGCCTGAACACAGAAACTTCCGGACTCCTTTGACCCTGCCCTGCCCCCATGATTTACACCAATGATGCCATATACTGTTCGGCTTCTATACTAGCTGCATACTAGCATCCAACATGTTTAATAATAAATACTTATTAGATGCTCAAGTGATATTTTAGACAGCAGGATTCGTTAGTAACCTGCGTCTGCTCTGAAAACGCCAATAGCAACCCTAAGCATTAGCATTTTTTTCTGCTTCGAAGACACTTAAACCTGCCCCAAAGCACCATTTTTCCTGCTCCACAATCTGCTCCAAAAAGCAAAATGTCACTTCCATCACTTTTATTATTAACTGCGGTTTTACGTCACAAACCCACGATATGATTAGGGACGCCATCGTGAGGGACTCCGTCACTGGTGAGGTTACCAAATAGAGGGAAAGGACGAAAAATTGAGAGGAGGTGGCTTGCCGCGGAAGGCCCCCTTTCCCACTTCGCATACAAGCGGAAGACGCTGGTGCTTCTTCTTTTTTTTTCCAGGTCCGCTGGCCGTTAGGGCGATGCGGCCATTCGTAAAATTTTTAGAAATATTTTTTGCCGAATTCCATTCGTGTGTTGCGAAGAGCCGAGTTCGATCGGCACACATAAAATGAAATTTTTTATTACACGTTTCGTATAAACAAACACGGACGTAATGAGATAGTGTCAATCTATAAAATCAGCTATACCTTACAACTGAAATACGGGCATAATGACCAAACAGAATATCCGAACCAATGCTAAAATTAATCGCGAGTACGACACGCCGTATTTGACTCAGTCACGTTTGTTTTGCCGGCGCATAGTTTTCTTACAGAAACTGAGTACCAAACAAGACTGAAGTTCAAAAGAACGGAGAGGCTTGAAGCGATCAGAAGTTTTCGAGAAAGAACGTCGCATGGAAACAGTGTTTCGGCAAGTTGACTTGTCCTCATCAGGGCGACGGCGTTGCCGTGACGAAGAAAGGTTCACTTATCAAAACGTTGGCCCCACCAATATTCTCTGTAATAATTTTTAGAAGTACTTAGTCCATCACGTGTATTTCATTGACAATATTAGAGGTGAATTCTCACAAATTTTCAAGCAGCCGCTTCAAGAGTTCAATGAGCAGACAGCAGCCTATAATTTCTTGGTATCATTCGAACTACACACCGAAAGTAAAAGAAGCTGAAGCTATGTAGCTGAGCCAACTCGAATTCAAGCCTTTCAATAAACGCATTTTTTCCGACAGGAGCTTGGCTTCCGTCTTCACCAATTAAACAAGCGACACTGCACTTTTGTCAGTCAAGTCAGGCTTGCAGAGAACTGGGTTTATTCATAAACTCATGCAAAATCAATACCTGCTCAAATAAGGAATCCAAGTTCTTGTGTTCACCCGTCGCCTTTAAGAAACGCTGAGAAGACTTCGCGGAGCTAGAAATCACCGAGTTAGCCCGTCGCAGAGCCGCGGAAAACATGTGTTTCGAGAAGCCATTTTCAAAAAATGGGTGGTTCACTTGTCCGGCGTAGCTCACAGCGGCTTCCGCTTTCTGCCCACCACCACTTGCGGTCTGTATCTTTCCCGTAGTTGGCATGCGCGTCAACCGAGCGAGATAATTGAGCGCGATCTAACTTCTGATATCGCTGAGCGAGGGGCGAGAAGAATAGGAGGTAAAACGCTGTAATACTCATATTAACACGGTTCCTTTCCCGACATCAAACCTGCCTAAAGGCTGGTGCACACCAGCGACAAGCAACGGTCGCGCGACCTTTGCGACTGGTCGCAAATAGTCGCGAATGGTCGCAAACGTGTGGCAGCTTCGGCTAGTTGGTATGGCATGACGATAGTTATAGCGCGAGAACAAACGACGACACAGTGCCCTTTGTGTCCTTCTTGTTTCTGTGTCGTCGTTTTGTTCTCGCGCTATAACGGTCGCAAATTGACTGCTTTGGCTAGTCGCTGCCTGACCACTTTTTCACTCGCACGACTACGGTCGCAAAGCTGCTGGAACCAATCAGCGGTGCTCAATTCTTGTTGTTTGTTTTTTTTTTATTGCGCTGGCGAGAACGAATAAAAAATTGCCCGCAGCTTCCCTCGGGGGAACACTGAGGAGGATGCGGAGCATATAATTGGTTAACGGGGTGTTAAAGTGCGACTTACTTGGGTCGATGGCTAAATTGGTTAACGTGGTTGTAGGAGGGGGTGTTAAATGAGTGAACACGTACACACGTATGCGAAAGGGCGGCGCTGGTCGAAGGGACGTCGATCATTGTGTTTGTGGATTCGTTGGAATTCATTTCACCGCGACCTTGGACGTCGATGCGCCGTACAAACCAACCGACGAGCGGCAACTGAGCGAGCGAGCGCCGACCTTGAGTATATATACAGCGTGACGGCGCATGCACTGTCAGCTGTCGAGAAGGGGGAGAAGCGCAACGGCGCATGCGCGCGCGTCAGCTGCCGATGTTTTCGAAGCGTGACGGCGCATGCGCGCTACATTATACAGCTAGCGAATGTTCGTGAAGAGGAGAAGCGCACGCGGTGTGTAGAGGAGGAAGGCATGCACATATGGTGGAAGAAGGAGGAGGAAGCTTGCGGACGGCGCCGCACTACAAGCCTCGAGTATTAGATGCTCCGCATCTAAAAAAAAAGAAATGCGGCACGCTTGGTTTGCTCTGCTCACTCTGCTGGCGGCGATCAGCTGATTGGCGCCGGTCTCTGGAGTTTTCGCTGATAACGAGATCAGGACGGGAGTCTCCAATATTTATAGCGCGAGAACAAAACGACGACACAGATACAAGAAAAACACGAAAGACACGAGCGCTAGTGTCTTTCGTGTCCTTCTGTGTCGTCGTTTGTTCGTGTCCTTTCGTGCCGTCGTTTTGTTGTCGCGCTATAAATATCGTCATGCCATACCAACTAGCCCAAGCTGCCACACTTCTAAGTGACTCTCCAGTATTGCGACTTCCAGTCGCTCGCATGCAGCCTCTGCCGGTGTGAACATCAGTCGCTTTTCGGTCGCCAGTCGCAAATGGTCGCGCGACCGCTGCTATAGTCACCGGTGTGCACCATGCCTTGAAGCAAGTTTGCGAACAAGTCCAAAGCACCTGCGTGGTTTGAACTCGGGCACGGAGTGGACACGGGTTCGAACCCCACCGTGCCCTTTCACTGGTTTTTTCTTCCTTATTTCGCGATTGTGGTTACAGACACCGGCGGCGGCGGCGGACAAGTACGGCGCTGCGCGTGACCTAAGTTTTGATCTCAGAACAGCTTTCATTGTAAAAAAAATCGGGAAGCAAGCGGGAAATAGTAAGAAAGAAAAGAAAAGTAAAGGAAAAACTTCAATAAATAAAAACGAAGAGAAAAAACTGAAAAATACAAAAAGAAAGCAAGAGAGGAGGAAACAAAACCAGAGCAGCAAGAAGAAAGAGCGCCCATTTGCACACTTCCTTGATTCTTGTGGCCCCACTAGTTCGAAGCTGCATCATCATCATCATCACCACCACCACCACCACCACCACCATCATCATCATCATCATCATCATCATCATCATTATTATTATTATTATTATTATTATTATTATTATTATTATTATTATTATTATTATTATTATTATTATTATTATTGTTATTATTATTTCATTTTACCAGCACATTGTGTGAAGAGTCCAGTACCACTGCCTCGCTTTCAGTCAGCGGCTGTGCCAGTACTACGGTTACAACGCCGTTGCCTGTTCAAGTGCAGCTGCAGCGCAGTATATCCTTCCGTCTTGATGACAGCAGCGCCTCGATTCGTCGAAGGCGTTATAACGGTCAAAAGCCGGTTGCTTCAATAGCGGGAGCGCTGGCGTATCTATAAAGAAGGGTGAAGGCTTGGGAGAATCAACCCTCCCCTACGTTTCTGTTTGGGGGGGGGGGGGTGGCATCCTAAACGTCCTCACAAATTTTCAATTTTACATCTGTTTATACATGTGCACCCACGCAAAAGCATGCACGAACACTGAGTATGACTGAACCTCCCCTCACGCCACGCCCCCTCCCTTAACTATTCAAAAATTTTGCTATCCTACTGGACAGAGAGAAGAGGCCTTGTGAGGAACAGAAACAAGAGCTTGTACGTACTATTTCCGTTTCTAGCACAAAGACTTGACAGTGCTCAATCTCCTCAGATCTACATTAGGTTGGGCTCGTTCGTATACGGCGTTTGTGTTTTCCCGATCTCTTCACTCCCGTTGGTAGCAGTGCAGCGACTTCTCTTACCATTTTCTCGGTAGCAGCGCGACTGACTACACGACGGCCAAGTGCGATGTTACCGAAACAGTGGCGGACGGAGTGCCCTCCAGGCGAATATAAACTTTGACACATCCGCGACCGGACTACGGACACGAAACATCTGTAGCCCCTATAGGTGGGACGCTGCGTTTTCACGACGCACTCGGGCCTTTTGACACCGAGACGCGCTTAGAGGGGGGCGAGTGCCTTGGTGGTGGCTGGTTCGTTTCTCTCAACACATCTGTGACAGACCCAGCACGTTGAGAGAGAGAGAGAGAGAGATGAGGCAAGGTGAGGGGGATGCGGTTCGGAGCACGAGGGTGACCGCAGGTGTCACTGCCATCACCACCACCACCAACATCCCGACGTTGCCAGCCGACACACCGGCGCTGGAATATTAAAAGTGACGAGCGAAAGGAGCCGCGCGCTAACGCGTGGCCTCAAGCAGGGAAGCGACTGACGCAGTCGGCGCCGTTCTTCTCCCGCGATTCTTCTTTCTTCTTCTTCCGGCGGAGTGACAAACCAAGGGCTGTCATCCGGGCGACGCGAAGGAGAAGCCCGTAATTAGGGGGCTCCCGGCTTCGCCGAGCGCGGTTTTCGGGGTGTTGCCGTGAAATTGTATTCGCATCGCTGAGCTCGCCGCTTCTGCTGCTGTTGTCTCTCTGGGAAAGGAACGCCGTCGTCATCGCGTCCTCTTTCCCTCCACGCAAGCGCCTGATATTCCCTCCCTTTCTACCCATCCGACCGACACCGCTGACCGAAGCCGAGGTTAAGGAGAAGTAGCAGTGTGGGGTGTCTCGGGAGAACCGCGGCATCGCCGGCGGCTGTCAGCGAAGAAGGGCGTTAAGGAGAGACGACCGGGCAAGCCGATTTCGTCGTGCCTTACAGTGCCACGAGGGTCTGAAGCCGCACGTTCATCCCGACCCCGGACCAAAGCCTGCACGCGTTCTCCCATAATTTGCTTACGTTAGCTAATCTTTCTTAACAGCGAAGCGCTTTGGCAGAGTCACATCCGTGTTCGCAGAATAGCCAAGCTGGTATATGTGACACAGAAATTGGGCAAAACGCGGAGCTCACCTGCGGCCCATCAAATTTCATGAAGCTGTCTATGACTAGCCCAGCGAGTATGCGTCAAGTATATCCTAGCATACCATATCCGGGTCTAGTATAGCATGGCAAGGGGGCGGGAAAATATGTGAGGGTAAAGAGGAGGAGAAGGTAACCCATAGTATAGTATAGCATAGTATAATAGCACACGCGGTAGTAAAGGAAAGACATTAATTGACAATTTTTCGGTAAACGCTTAAATATGGCTTAAAATTACTTGTAGTTACCTCTAATTGACTCCTGCTGCCTTCATGACCAACGTCAGCCAATCTTGTAAACGCCAGTCAAGGCTATTCCCTGCTATTACGGGGTAAATGCTGCAAACCTCACACAACAGGCTTCCGACAAACTGTGAACTCTTTCTTTACACTTTATTTTATTTCGGGACTCTTTCCTTCTCGTGCCTTGACACCCATGCGTCAAAAAAGATAAAGAAAGGCCACATATCATAATTAATTTTGCCTCTGACAGACAAAGCGACAGCGAAATGGCGCTATTTTCTGCAACTCTTTCGCGGGAGCGCGTCTCGGGGGCCTATATACATTGCCCGCCCCCCTCCTATTGCAGACGCATCCAAAACTAAAGAGGCAGGGAAGTTGCAGGGGTATATGGCGGTTCGGCAATGGAAGGCGAGACGATTCACTTGAGCAGATTCGCCAAATGAATTGCCGCTGCTGCCGAGTGGGTCGCGTGACGAAAAGACTGGCTCGAAGAAGGCGTGCGTCAGCACATGTGGCGGTGGCGGTGGCGTCAAGCACATATACGCCCCGTGCAGGGACAAACCCTTATTGCCGACCACGACTTCACAAGAGCAAGGGGAACCGCGCTTCTTGCAACATACGCTCGGTGGTGCCTCTCCTCTGCACAGGCAAGCATCGCACTGTAAGGGTTAATGCGCATATCGGAGGCCACGTGTCCGTTGTTGCGCGGGGAGATTGAGGGCGGGGAGATTGAGGGCGGGGAGATTGAGGCCCGGGAGATGAAATTGTGTAATGTGGATCGATCCCTCGCTGACACGGGATCGCTTTCGTGAGAATTCACGAAGGTGTGAACAGATGATACGGATAAACCGCGAACTGAGGGGTTTTATAGAACATTTCTCTCTCTCTCTCTCTCCTCAATAGGATACGGAACAAGTGATAGTTCTGCATATTATGAAAATTATGCGAACAGTACTGTAAAGGAAAGCAAAGGGTGGACTTTCAGAGATCATGGCATACAAGACTGTCAACTTCAAAACGAAAGCATGGCCGCTTAATGCATTTTTCCAACGATGAGCAAATACGCAAACATCGACAAGCATTCTCATCCAGCCACTCCAACGATTTCAGGCACATGCGTGGCGCATAGTTTTTTTTAACCCTAGCGAACCGGGCTGCCTCATCCCGATTTTCCACTGCGGTGGGGCTGGCTTGCAAATGCCGAGTGAGGGAAAACTTGGAAAAAAAAACAAGCTAGAAAGTTTTATACGACTTTTCTGACTGCAGTGTGCGGAGAGCGTTAACACTGCATGACAAGGATAGGGAAATGCCCGTTTTTGCGACGCCCCACCATCGTGTCACTATGTTTAGGGGCGAAGCTCCGTAAGGCGTGGGCTGTGCGTCCTCTGTATGTAGCCACCTCTCATTCGGTTTTGGCAGTGTTCACTAGATAGCGGTACTTGTAGCTGATGATGAAAAAATGTAAGATGTTATAAACTAGACGGTGGTACTTGTAGTTGATGATGAAAGATGCGAGATGTTATAAAGTAGGAATGATGTCACATATGGCGCGTGTCATTGGTAGAAGGCAATCGTTCGATTTAATGTGGGGACTTACGCTAGGGGAGGCGTTGTAATAAAACCGAGTGGGCAAAATGCACGGAGGATTCATGGTTTACCGGGTTTACCTCCGGAGCTTCGCCCACTCATCATCATTCATTTCATGGATATGGCGGCACTTTTTCAATACGTATCTGACTGTGATTACGTATACGTAAGATCCCATTTGAAAGGAGGTTAAACTGACCGTGTTTGTAATGTTACCGGGATTCTCTACGCACTGTCACGGGCGGCCATTTTTGGCGACACCGCGTCACGGAAATTAACGGGCGCCGTTCTCCCCCACTGACCGTGAGAACGGCGACCGCATGAAAGGGAGCCGAGAAGTGCAGAATGGGGTGCTCTTCTTAGAACGTCGCCGCCGACGTTTGATCCTTTTGTAACTGCGGCGGCGTCTGCAAGGTCGTAGAAGGCCGCAGTATACCCCGAACAAGGATTAGACCACGAGACGCACCGGCTGAGAGCCAAACGGTTGACCGTTCCCACGGGGAAAAGCGTGGGAAACGCTCTGGTGGCCAAGCCGTATGACAACAACCCGACAGTTTGTCACTCTCGCTAGTTGAGGGCCCTCTCTCAATTAAAAAGGGGTGGGGTCAAAATATTTTTGGGGCGGAGTTTCCATCAATTGAACGCACATGGTTGGACCCATGTAGAGGTCTCTTGTCCCCAAGGAAGAGAGCGAGGAGACACGAGGGGATTTAAGCGCAGGATTTTGCCCCGCTAGGGAGACTAGTCGCTAACCAAGATGGTGTAGAAACAGATCAACAAGAATCTCTTCTAGAAGTTTTTAGTGTGGCTCTGTATCGGCTGGCCACCTAAACTTAGCCGTTCGTCTAGTTGTGACGTCTGCAACGTAGACATCGGGACTTCGCCTCGAGTTAGCTCAACCTGCTCAAAGTCACCTGCAAGCACTAGCCTCCCGGAGCCACCAGCGTTGCAACACCGCCGACATCGCAGTCGTTCCAGAACTCTCTTCGACTTCTCGCATCCGATCGTCGGGGACGCAACGCTGCCGGTCATCACACGTATGCCTTCACCTGTTTATATCTTCGAACTTTCTACTCCGTACTTCTATTGTTGTTAGTTTGTGTAGCTTGTAATAGTTCTCTCTCGTAAGCTGGTTTATTGTTCTGGTTTTATATATTTTTAGTTGTATCAAGTGTTGATGTACTTTGTTAGTTGTATTGAAGTGTTGTATTAGATTCCGTGTGCTGCAATATCACTAGAGTAAAGTGGTTTTGTTTTCTCACGTCTCTGATCTCTTCACTGTCTCTGCTTGCGTACGGAACGAACCAACCTGCTGTCATTCCCGTCGCCGACTTCGCGCTGGCGACGCTAGAGTGGCAGCTTGTAACACGCACTCAGTTAACAAGTCAAACGAGCGAAGAGATGCAACTGACGAAGTTGAAGGCCACGTTTTCAAGTTAACGTGTTTCGCAAGACAGCGGCGCCTTTATGAGCTCACGTTCTGGGCACAGGTGAGGGTATACGCGCACACGTGATGTTGTTACTATCTTGAAAATTCTGGCGCATGGACTCATGGAGACACGCGGCGTGCCTCTGAAGACGCCGCTGTTCGTTAATCGTGCCCGAGGCACGTCTCGGAGGCCAGAAAAAAAAAAAAACAGAGAGACAGTGGAAGGACATTCTAATTATCTCTTGTTTACCAAGCAACGAGACAAGAACCAGTACGCCACGCATCAGTTTTCGGCTATACCTTTGGCCCATGTTCTACATTTAGGAGTGCCCTCAGCCTTACGTGTAGTAACCTGTTGGCAAAGGGCTTACCGGCAAAGGGCTAACAGGCCGCTCGAAATGCTTCGTAGGCATTAAAGTCCTCTTTCAACGCACTGTACATTGACAACACAAGTATATAAGCTGGTTTATAGAGCTCTGTTCTCGGTTCTACGAGCGTGTTCCGTTGTTGGTCCTACACCTCAGAGCCCACCTGCTTAGATGAATCGATGTGTCGGACTGCTAGTTTTTTTATGTACCAGAACTCGCTTCAATTAGTTGCCAAAGCGGCTTGCATCTTTCAACCTCTTTACCTTGCCTTTTCCCATCTCCTGGAGCAGGCTGTCGCTAACCTTGACCACCAATTACGACTCTATGGCTCATGGCGACGCTATGTGGGTACAGATGGAGACCTATTTGGTACATGCAAGTACCTTAGACTTTCCCAATGGCCACAGGCGGAGCAGTATACTAATAGGGGATTGGGGAAGGGGTAGGTTTATTGCAGCACCCCTCCCTTTTTTTTGGGGGGGGGGGTCGAGTTCAACAGAAAAGAGATACTCAATGGATGACCCCTCAAAAAGATAGAAAGAAAATGAAACAACGACATACTTCTCATAAAGATCTAATGCTAGTCTCTGGCTTCCCGGCGTAAAGAGTAATATAACGGGTACTTGACCGCTATGATCATGAAAGAATAAGCGTATCCATAACCACGTGCAACAAAAAAATGACGTGAAAAGCAAACAGCGAAACTTTAGAGCAAAAATGGTACCCCCCTTTTGATGACGATTGAGGGCAGTCACTAAAACCACCACCACCTCCTCACCGCGCACACGTATACTGTTGTTGTTGCTGCCTCTCACTTTCGCGTGCACTTCGATAGATCGCGAGAACGGGCGAACAGCAGCAGCCCTGAGACAGAACGAGAAGCTCTTCTTGAAGAAGAGTTTTGGTACGAACCGGCATGTAGCATACATATAAAAAGTGAAATCGGGGGTGACGCCCCCTCTCGACAGAGAGGCGCAGGCGATAACGCCACGTCGAACACTGCGGCGCAAGCATATTCTTTCGTTCACTGCGCCGCCTATTCGGCTATACAGTTGGGGGACTCGCAAATCAGGAGCTCAGCGAGGCACGGCCCTGCATATTGACGCAGCGGTGTCTTTCTCCAGGAGTGAAGGAAATAATAAGCGACTGACGTGAAAAGGGCGGTAATGTGAGTGAACATAATAAAAGACGAACAAAAGTATAGCAAGGCGTCGCAACATGGAACAAAACTCGAATAAATGTTAGTGCCGCAGGTGTGTAAGCAAAAAGAGTTGGACGGGAAGAAGACAAAAAAAAAAAAGTACGAGCATGACGTGAGCGAATGGCCAAGCAACCAAAGACGCGCTTGAACTTTATCAACCTCGCTGCCTCCACTAGAAACTATAGAATAAAAAGAACACGTGACTAGAAAAACAAAAGGACGGTTACACGGGCGGCGGCAGGTCTTGGAGGGTGCATACACACGTTACATCGCAGTAGGTGTATGGGGGGGGGGGGGGCTGGATTAGCTTGAAAGTTTTGAAGCGGGGGGAAGAAGGGGGCAGTGCCCCTGTTGCACCCCTCCGTCGAAGCTCATGAATGTTTTTGACGAATCCGTCCACGCTCGAAGGCTAACAGTCAAGCGTTGATTCACGGTTGGTTCTTACCACCCTGTTTTCGCGATACATGAAGGCACGAACATAAAGACAAAAACACAGGAGCGCGAACGCAAGCGCTGACGCCACGCCACGCCACGCACAGACGAAAGAGCTCGCCGATTTTCATAAGGACGTGTGACGCGGTCCCCGCGGATTCTGTGGTTCAGCGACACGCCAGAGCGCGGGAAGACGGAGGCAGAGAAGTCGACCGGGTGGCAGACGCGGTACAAAGCGTGTACTGGGGCGGCGCGCTCGGCGCGCCGTCTCGCGATGGAGGGGAAAGAAAAAAAAATCGCTGACTCACCACCACGCCTGGCCGAAGACGTCAACGTCGCTACGCCGAGGAGGACGAAAACTCGCAGTGGCGTAAAACGAATGGAAGGTATCCAACGAGTCGAAGCCGAAGCCGACGACTTCGTACGGATTCGTCCTCCACCACCTCCGCCTGGTGGCATGGCTTGACTCCTGCCGGTTCCCGGTGTCGAAGCAGCCAGTCTAGTCCGGGTGAACTGGATGTAATACAAAAGCGGAGATGGTTGGTTAGGTATGGATGTTATTGTTACTTACTTACTTATTTAATCAATTGATTAAATATTTAAGTCTCAATTTCCATATTACTTCATTCTGTCGCTCGTTCTACTACCGTTACATATGCGGTTCTAAATGTCCGAACCCTGGCACGATTATGAGACATGCCGTAACGGAGGACTCGGGAAACACAGACCACTTGGCGTTCGTTAACGTACATTGACGTCACATATTAAACGGACATCGAGCATCTTGCCTCCATTTAAAGGCGACCTCCACGGCAGGGATCAAACCAGCGACATTGGAGCCAACCTCCAAGCCCCGCTACCACTGTACTATGAAGTATAACAGTCCGGCACGACAAATAAATTTTGTAGCGTTGTAACTGGCTGTCTATATTATGCGCATTCCGAGACATTTCTTTACTTTTTTTTCTTTCACACTACTACTGAATAAACCAGCAATTACAGTTTTGAGGGTAAGCCAAATCTCGAGGACACAAGTCGAACTGCCATATATTGCCGAATTCAGGAAGAACCGTGATCCTCAATCTAAGTGCCAGTTATAGAACCTCAGATGGTCTTAAGTATTCCGGAGTTCCCGATTACGCTGTGTCTCATTATTACTCTTATTGTATTTTGGGCCATACAAACCACACAAGTCAATTCTTTATAAAACGAGGTAGATTTGCTACTTCAGCTGGGTATGAATGCTGCCTGCTTCTCATTTGCGTACCTTTTTTTGTGTGTTTAATTAACTCTGTACCACTCCATCTATTTCACCTGTTGTTTTCAAAGATATCACTGTGTTTCTTGTCCACGTTGTCACTTTTTTTGTTTCTGTACTGTCATGTCCCAATTTCAAAAGTCATTTTCGCTTCCCCCAACCTACCATGTGCTACTCTATACCATGTGGTTATCGTAATCAATAAAAAAAAAGAATGTAAAGTCGCTTCAACATAACCTGACGCCCGAGCTGCAGTAAGTATTCAAAAGGACACGAAGGAATTCGGGCAGCAGCATTCAATAAAAGGAACATAAAATAAAAGCGACAAGTCGAATCAACGTAAGTGTCGAGCATATACCGTATTACGGGACTTCCAAAAGTCTCCCTCTATTATTCCTTTGTGTCTTTCGGTGAGCGTCGCGCTCACAACCGGACGATAAACGTGATTTATTAGCTAACCAGACGTCGCTAATGACCTGTTAGTGGAAAAGGAGATCATATCTATCTTCGTTACGTCGAGCGAAGAGACAGCCGGGCCCCGCAATTTCGCGTTCACATCCTCGCTGCCGCAGCAAGAGCCGAGGCGGCGCAAAAAGAGGGCGGTTCCCGGCCACAGGACGCGCAACCTGTTCCGAGGGTTATACGGGCAACTCAGACGCGGAGATGGTGGGACGTGATTTACGGGAACCAAAGGGAACCATATAGGTCCGGACAGATGGCAAGGGTTGTGGCGAGGAGGGCAGGGGAGAAGCAGGGAAAAGCATTTCAGCTATGGCCTAAACGACCACATAGACACAATAAAGCTCGTAAGTGAATGGGTGTTATGCGATGTTGCGGAGTACTGGCGTACTTAAGGGGGCGGAGGGAGAAGTTGGCGGGCAAGAGCAGCAGTAAGTAAGGGGGGCGGGGAGGTTGAAGCGCTTCAGTTAGTCCCAAACGACTGCATAGAGAGAATAAATGTTTGTAAGTGAATCAGTAACAGGCGATGTTGCGGAGCACTGGCGAATCCGAAGGGATCTACCTCCCCTTCCCCAAGCCAATATTCTTAGAAATATATACACATCCAAACGCGTGCACGAATGGATAAAAAAATAGTGTTACTGTAGAAGCCCCCCTCACCCCAATTTACAAAAAATTCTCGCCACACCCCCTGTCCGGAGGTAAAAAAAGAGGGGTAGGAAGACAGGGGAGGGAAGGAAACGTTCCTTCCTTATCGGCCTACAATGACCAATACCGGCCAAATAGGTTTTTAGAAGAAAACGCGAAAAGGAAGACGCGCGCGGTGCCCGGTTTTTTTTACGAGCGCCGGTGAAATATCTGCGCGCTCCAAGACGGAAACTGCAGCGGTTCGCTATACTCTCGCAACGGTGGTGAGAAATAAAGGAAGCGGGCGATAAGAAAAAAAAAAACAACGAAAGAAATATTGCCGTCATGGCGAAGGGCGAGGAAAACCGTGAGGCCGGAAAAAAAGTCGGGCCCGTATCTGGAGAAATATAACGACGATACAGGAAGGTGTTCTGCGGCGTTCCCTGGGCGACGATAAAAGGGCCAGTTCCTCATCACACACGAGCAGGCAGGCTCCGAGACTCAAAACACCTTGTTGTACTACGCAGATACCGGCGTCAACTTGTGAACTATAGATGCTGTAAGCCGATGAAAAGAGGCGTTTGTTGAAGCTGCCGCCTTAGGGGTTTCGAAGAAGAATCGCCCAATAACGAAAATTATATGCGCTGTATAACGTGCTTGGACTCGCATACTTTCGCTTTCTCCCATAGGCCTCCACCTATTTCATTCTCCCGCTCCCTGCGCTCTCTAAACTTCGCTGTTTTCTGTTTTCGTTTCTCAAGTCATACCAGCCTTTCATGCATCCTTGTTTTCATTGATTTTATATCACCTTGTTTTTTCTCATTTTATGTTTTTTTTTCTTTTTTCCAGATTTCTTCTTGTATTCTCTTTCAATTCACCTATTCCTTCCTCATTTGATTCTTTAATTGTTAATTGAGCCTTAGTTCAAGTTTGGGTGCGACATAATTGACCTCTTGTTTCCACCTTTCTGATCCCTGACATCAACGTCCTATTGCGCCGTGAATTTCCCTAATCCCGGATATCGCGTCAAATTCCTTTCTTGGAGTAATTCATTCTATCCTACCTTTGTTTACCTAAGCCTGATTTCTTCCTTGAACGCCCTTTCTTTTCAATCGTATATTCCCTGCTGTCATCACTCCTTAATTTCGCCCTACATTATTTATTTTCCAACAAACGTTCTTATATTTTTTCCTGCCCACTTTCATTCATCTATTCAATCACGTACGCTATTCTCATTATTTACTTCCTAATAATTCGCACACCTATCTCATACTTCTAACGTCCTCCCACTATGTTCTTGTCCCGTCCCAATGCCCCGAATGCTTCTTTCGCTCGCTTCTCTAATTCCCCTCTCCCACGCCTTCCCTAATTTTCTCACTTCCATTCTATCCATCCACTCTTCCTTCCCCCTTCCACCCCTCTTGGAAGCAACGCCGACAATCGCCACGATTCCCGATCGACTCTCGCAAGATAAACGAGTGCGATAAAAAATTCACGCGACAGGACTCTTCCCGTATCCCCAATTTTGGCTTCCTTTTTTCCCTCGCCGCACTGCTTTCATTGTACATTCGGCTGATTCGCGCCGGCAGTTCTGAGCCGATCGTGTCGGGAAGAAGCGAAGCGATCGGCGTGCGAGCAGCTCTTGGTTCACGCTTAGCAACACCACCGTGCTTCCTTTCTCATCCCCGTTTTTTTTTTACAAGGCGTAAAATAGGTTATAAAGTGATTCCGGCGCCGTTTCGATTGCGCACATGATTTCCTCGCCAAGGAAACAGGCGTCCATTAATTATTTAGACGACGGGCTGAGCCGAAGCAATCGTGGAAAGAAAGGAACGTCGAAACGGAGTGTTCGCGCGATCGAGCTTGTATAGGGAGCGAGGAAAAAAAATCGGGACAAGACGAGCGGCGAGAGAAGAGATACAGGCGTGAAAGTGAAAAAGAGGGACATCACCAGGTGAGGGAAGAAAAGGCGACGACGCTTTGGGAAGAGCGAAACTGTCGAACAAGGCAAAACACTTGGCCGGGAATGTGGCCGCGATGGGATGAGAAGGACTTTCCGTTTTCATTTCCTCCTTCCTTTTTTCTTTTTTTTTCTCCTCCTTATACTGATTAGGTGCAGCACCGTTGGAGCTGCGGGAGTTGCCGTGTCGTCTAATTCAGTGCGCCGATCTTTAAATAGACTGAATTTAGACAGCCACTAGAGGAAGAAAAAAAAACGGATAACTTGGACTCTGCAATGTTGGTTCAAGCTAGAGCTTTGTACCTAATTACTTTTTTTTCAGAACGATTAAAGCTTCTATATAAAGCAAAAAACTCGAAGACATCAAAATAGTAGTAAAGACGCCCGCTCCTAATCACACTTTAGGGATAAGATATTGAGTGATTCGAACAAGACATCACAAGACATGCTTTTTTGCATAGCCGAAATGACAAGTCGAAACGAACTACGCATGATATCATCATCATCATCATCATTATGACGACTCAAAACATCTCAGCTAAGAGTAATAGGACCACCTTAGCCGAGAAGGGTGACATGAGTGGGCTGTGTTCATTTTGTAATATTTTGCGCGTGCGAATACAAGGTCATTTAAGGTTCCTGCTTCCAACTTCCAGATGTATATACAGCAGCAAAAGTTGGTGATCGAAACCACGATCTGATGTATATAAGCATACCATAAACAGTAAGCCCGAACAGCGATATGGTTTTGTTTCAATACCACGTGAAACGTTCAAATCGGGTCTTTAAGATTTATAGCCTATACTGCCAAACTAAAACTAAAAATGGATGCAAAAACGCGCTCATTTGAAAACAAAATATTCACACCAACCAGAACGCTGGGTTAGGTTTGGCTTGATTAAGTTATGTTATAGGTTAACTTGATGTCTACAAACAAATGTGAACCAGTTTCATAGCGTTTTGTTATAGTTTATGCGATTTCGAACACATTCTAATCAGTTATAAGAGCCTGATAGTCGGCTGATCGAGGAATCTTAGAGATCACCGAGACAAATCTGTTGGTGCTAAAAAGGCTTCGCCATGAGTATTTCACTTATTCATGCATGCAGAAAGCGTTCGCGCTTCGGCAGTTGTTCTAATTGTCTTTAAACTACTATTTAACACCCTTGAGACTTCCTCCACTCTTTCTAACCAAACGCCTACAAATATCCTGGACGAGTACGAACATTTCCGAAAAATATTACGAAGACTGCATTTCTCACATTCAAAATGACGAGCAAACAAGGCCGCAAGCTAATCACAGCAAAGCTATACTATATATACCGCCGAGGGTCCGTGGGACCTGCCAGCAAGTTAGAAAATTACTCAAATCTAGAAAAAGCTACAGAATCTCACTGCTTTCTACGAAGAGCCGTCTCTGTAGCGATGCGTGGATTTCACGAAGAGCTCTAGGAGGTTCAGTTACGCCCAGGGCAGCACTATAGATACCTGCAACGGGGCTTCCTTCAGCATTTCTTCGCTTAAGCCGCGTTGATTGTTTAGTTGAAAGTCTGGCTAACCCAAATTCAGTGAGAAAAAGGGTAAAAAAAAGAAGACGAAGACGATTAGAAGAGCGAAATAAATAAGTAAACAAAGGACATAGAGTCAACAAAAGAAGACGGCGGGATAAGTGAAGAAGGGTTTGTGTCGCGACTGACGCTGACTCCTGTGTTCATGAGTGAGCCCGGGGCTTAGGAAACGAACTTCGGGGCTCAGCGATAGGCGTTGGCGGTTAAGACGAGTCCGTACACGACTTCGACGTAAGTGTCTTGGCCAGGTGGAGGAAGAAAGGATTGCGAATGAGAGCTGTTGTTTTTTCTTCTTCTTTTTCTTGCAGCAGCTGCCGCGTATAGTTAAAGGTAGAGACTGCCTGCTCGGCTGGTTACGTTAGTTGCTTGACTAAACAGAAACGGGACCTTAAAAAAAAACGGGAAGAAATGGCTGCGAAATCTTTTATATGAAGAGATTTCGTTGTGTTTCGCTTTGTTTTGCTAACACGAGTTATTTCCGAGTTCTTTGTATGATGCCTTTAATAAACGCACACGCAAGGACAATACAAATCTATTAAGTAACCACAGACATAGCTTTGCCGTGCAAAACACTAATGGAATGAAAGCAGATGCATATTTGTACGCCCGCGTTTTTCTACTTCGGTACGGCGGATAGTGAAAATAGTGAACTATACAAGGTCAGAAGCGCTATCATGTATTAGCTATAGGCTGGTAGTGCGCGTGTTTATATGGTAGATTTTACGTGAAGTATACACATTATCCAAAACTAATTTACACATATCTAGTGCCTCCAATGCGGTTTACCCGTTAGACTGATGCGTCCTCACTCACACGACGGCACGATATTGTTTAAGCGCGCGGATGGTAGCTTTGAATTGTCATTCTTTATAGTGCCCTATATGTTATTTGTTAAACCGTGTGTGTGTGTGTGTGTGTGTGTGTGTGTGTGTGTGTGTGTGTGTGTGTGTGTGTGTGTGTGTGTGTGTGTGTGTGTGTGTGAGAGAGAGAGAGAGAGAGGGAGGGCAGAATCACGCTGACTCGGTGGTGACAATGACACCGAATATACAGAAGGCCGATGAACGAACCTTGGACATGATGTGATTCCTCTACAGTGCTCCATCGTCTCTCAAACAAGAAAAGAACACAGAATGCTGAAATAAAGTATAGGCGTTGTATGAAAAAAAAAAAAAGCGTAAATTGGCATATCGCAAGCAAGGAAACCGAAACCAATGAGCGAGAACTGAAAAATAAATACGCAAAAAGCACCTCACCGCGCTCGGATCTTTTCCCGAATCCAGTTTATTAGGCCAAGTTGCAAGAAAAGCAACGATAGCCAAAATTGCCTTATTTCACTTTTTTTTATTATTCCGCGCGTTACAAAGTGACCGCGAGCTCTGTAGCGGTACACAGGGTCTGAGCAGACAGGTGAAAGGAAAGCGGTCTCCAGCGAGGGCGGACAAACGTGGGCAGGCGCGTCAGCGTAATTCTCTCCCCGAAGCCTCTCAAGTCCAGCTGTCAAATATAGCCTAAAGGTGGAACCCGGAGGGGTGAAGGGGGGGGGGACCAAAGATTGCCACTTTCGGCAAGAAACACGGACCGGATCGTCTAGCCGCAAGGCCTCTTGCCCTCGTTTCGAAGAAATATATAAAAAACGTGGTGCACCGACAAACGCAACAGCATCAGACCAACCAACTCAAAATGCAGCCTGGTCTTATGGAAGGGCGTGTAAGACGCTTTCAAGAAGGTAACAACTATCTCTCGTCTCCGGCTCGCCGCGAATCGGAGGCATCCGCTGAAATTGAAGGCAGCGGTGCCGACCTGGCAGCGTCCGACTTATGGTGTAAGTAAGTACACACCTTTTCGTTTCCCTCCTTGCGGGACGTGTTTCACTTTGCGCCGCCAAACGTGGGGGCGCAGCGCTTCTTGTCACATGTGCCATCGAGTCGCTGACGTCACGAGTGATTTGAACGTCCAGCGAGATCTATTTCGAGGCCTTCCCGAGAATTTCACAGTTGAGTTTGCCTTCACGCATCGGAGTCCTAGCCTCCGGTAACATATCTACCATTTTAGTCCTACGTTTTCTCGCAGTGTTTTCAAGGCGAAAGCCTTCGATCACTCACAAAATGCGAAAATTAACCGAAAACGTCATCGACCCGAGTGATGCTAAAAAAAAAAAAGACATCAGCACCTGATGACTTCCCCATCTGACGTTATCCCACCTTCAGATTTGGCAAAAATGTTTGTGACGTCACCATGACGTCGACACATGACATCGTCACTTGGTCAGAGGTTGTCCGATCGCGGAGGCATTGCAAAGTCAGGGGACGGGCAGAAAGCTTGCGTTGCCTCCGATCTTGGAGGCAGTGTTAACTTAGGTGCAGAAGGCTGGCTATCGGAAGGGAGGGCGGGAGGATATATGCGTAGGCTTAGAAGACAAAGATGGCTTTCAGAGAGTGCATACGGAATCCTGTGAGTTTCTTCAGAATGAGTAAAGGGAGCGCTTTGTCCTTTCCCTCTCCCACGCGTCGTTACGGCATGCCTTGTACGGCTTTGAAAGATAACGGTTACACATACATATACACACACACACACAAAAGTGTGGCTTCTATACCAGGCCCTGATTTGCTTCCATCTGACCTCGCTGTCCAGACGAAGACGTGGCAGACGCCCCCTGGATCAAACCGGCAGACGGCACAACGAGCGGTTGCCGCGACGTCTGTCGGGAGAGTGCCGTGCGCACAAAAAAAAAAAAAAAACGAGTCAGCAGACGGCGGCAGAGATGTCGGTTATTTCGCGCTGGACGCTACGAGGTTGGCCCTTAAATCACAGGGTTGCCAGTGTGCGCTTGCGAATGCTCAAGTTTTGCTGCGTAACGGCCTGGGACGAACTGTTACACACGTAGCAACGCTGTGCGTCCAGTTCGCACATATAAGTGGGAAGGACAAAACCGCAGTCCACACCATTATACCAAGGTTGCGAGCATAAGCAGCTATACATGTAAAATAATGACGCTTGCGGAAAAAAATTTGTAAAGATAAAAAATGGACTGTGCAGATGACTCATATCCATCCTGGAGAGTGTGGTCAATTTTTTAGCGTTATACTTTCACTGTACGGTACATACATATACAGTTTAAATACAGGTAAAGGTGATAAGCATATTATACATTTGCTTCTATGTCACAGTCCATACACTCGCTGTTGCTGCAGTCCATACACTCGTTGTTGCATACACGGACTGTTGCTTTTGGCGTGTCCCTGTACAAAAATTCACGATAAGGGCGTGGTCACATTCATAAACACTTCGTAAAACTAACATTATGGGAAAATAAGAAAAGAAATAGGCGATCCATTCAATATAATCTCCTCAAAAAGTAGGAAACGTTCAGGAGAACATGGAGTTTCGAGGAAATAAAACATCCAGCAAGTCAATTAATGACCCTAAGTTGCAGTCGTACACTTCTAAACTATTTCTGAAAGCGAGCAGCATGACACACTTTAAAATGCAGTGGAACAGACTGAAGACTGTTGAACCAACTCGGCCATTCTCGTTGCATATGCAAACCAAATTACACATATATAACTCGGCTAGCTGCAGATTTTTTCGTTTGCTTCGTTGCAGCACACTTCTTCCGCACTCGCTCAGCATTTCATGGCCGGTTTTAGCGCAGTGGCCACGAACGTGCGTTAGAAACACACTCATCTCGTGGTACCCCCCCCCCCCCCCACAACATAAAACGCGGTGCGCGCTCTCATCCACCGCCGCTCCATGCATTACTTAATTCGGCCCTGCGGCGACGTTGGCGGCAAACACAGGGAAGCAAGGAAAAAGACGTTGGGGGCAGTTTCTCGCCACCAGGAGGTGCGCGATGTGGGCTCCCCGGTGGGCCTCGCAAGGCCTCGCCGGTGCAAGCCACGAGGGAGCAGAAGAGGTCGGAGCGCCACGCTTCTCGCGGTCGAAACTAATCTTCATTTCTTGACCTCGTGGAATATTAAAGTCTCCTTCGCGCGAGCTGTGTACGCTACCGAAACGCACGTGCGTACGCCGACGACCAGGCCGTATATACCTCCGTTGAGCCCAGCTCCCTCCCCTTCCGAGCGGTTCTAAGTTGACCCTGTTTCCCTCTTGCTGCCACCGTGTACCATGTGTAACCTTCCACTTCCCCTTCTTCTTTTTTTTCCGGTTTGCTACAGCTTCCAGCTACCAAACTTTGGGGGGGCTGGTACATAGGGTCCCCCTCCTCGACCCCTATTTCTAAGTCCTCCCCCACTGCCCCAATGAGTAACCTCTACGCCAAAAGTGCGGATATTTGGGCTTGTTGGTTGTATACGGTGCGCGTCTTCTTCCGTTGTCCTGTTGTTAAAAAGAACAAATACTTGGGCGACGATGTAAAGATCCATAACAGTAGTTGGAAGCGCAACACACGCGAGAAACAAATAAAAGGAGCGCTTGGCTTCTCCACAGCTCCTTCGGTGCGCATCTTGTGTACTTTGTACTTTCAAGTGCCATCATGTGGTACTCACTCTCTTTTATAAGACCTCGCTCGCTTTCTCTTTCTAAGTTTGCCATGCTACCAGCCACCAAGTGTTGCGCAGCTGCTTTCCGGAAAATTGGCGAGCGCTGGTCGGCCGACGAAGCGTGGCGCCGCTCAAGCCTCCTGAGACTCCGGAGGCGAGCAAGCTGTATTATATATACATGGCGAGCTAGTTCTCAACTATAGCGCCGCACGAACGTGCGAACTTGGTGCTGAAAACTGTAAAGAAGCCAGTGGCTTCACCGTGCGACGACTTCAGGAGCCCGCGTCGTCCAAGCTTCGAAAAGCGCCGCATGTTTTTTGTAGGTTGCTCTACAGTCTTGTTGTTTATCTAGCTGCGCAAATTCTTCTGCATACAGGGTCATAATCACCCATTTTCCCCTTTTACCACGAAGCTCTTCTAGTCTACCCTATGTAGTAGTGTAGTGGTAGTAGTAGTAGTACACTCTTAGAAAAAAGGTGGTAGTACTTGCTAACTTTGGGCTAGTGATGGTTCGTCACATATATTACAACCCTGGTAGTAAGCGCAGTTAGTAACGGCGAGGGTGGTAACAGTGACTACCTTTGATGTTACTTGCCAGGATTTAGTTACAGTTACTGCCCTAGCAGTTACCATCCATTGGTAGTAAGGTTTAAATGTTTTGTAGTAAATTTTAAAGGTTTTAAGAAAAAAAAGTAGTAACCGATACAACCTTGTTTATCCATTTTGTGATATTATTTCTCCACTGCTAATGTTGGTCAATAAATGTCTCATTACTATAGACAAGTTCAGGTAATAAAGCGTGGTGTGCCATGAACGCGAAGAATACATAGACCTAACAAGTTCACTATTTTTTGCGCATACATGTTGTATGAAGTAAACGTGGGGTATATATAGTCCCTACTTTGCAGGGGCATGTCTGGCACAGGAGGGCACTTGTGTTTCAGGATATATTATAATAAATTTGAACCTACAGCACCTGGTTACGTGTGTTTGGGGACGTAGCAAAGGACTTTTAATTAGCCTTACTTATAAAAATTATATGTCATACTTATTTTTTTATAAAAGGGCCACAAAAGAGGCATTATGTACAGTGGCCGAAACAAGGTACATAACTCATTATCAGTGCATTTGAATACTTCACGCGGCTAATATATCAGTGTTTAAAAGGTAATAATCATTTTTGGAGTTTGACGCGTTAACACAATGATAATGACACAATGACACGCCACAGTGGATTAATTGTGATTGTCCTCAGGGCTAACTGTGATCGTCTGGTTATTTTGATCCGCCGGCCGGTCGTGTTAATATGTGTTGTAATTTACTAAGTTCGTTGTAATTGTCTATTACAACGCGTGTAGCACTTGCTTATGGTTCGTTAAGTTGTACTTCTCCGTTTCGACAATATCAGAATGACGTTAACATATCTTGGTTGCGTAATTTAAAAACAAAATGTACTTTCTTGATCTATGGATATCTTCTGCGTCATTTTCCCGTTAAATGACAATACGTCGAGACGATTCCTCTCATAAATTATCAGAATCAGAATCGCACACTATTTGGATTAGATAGTCAACAGCTGGGTAGCAGAAAGGTAGTAACGGGGCAAGAAAGCTAGTAACGGCTGCGGTTACTACCTTTTTCATGTCAGTTACTAACTGTTTACGAATGTAGGTAGTAAACAGGTCGCAAAAAGTTAGTAACAGTTGCAGCTAGTAACCGTTTACTAACGTAGATAGTAAATAGGTGCCCCGCCGCGGTGGTCTAGTGGCTAAGGTACTCGGCTGCTGACCCGCAGGTCGCGGGTTCAAATCCCGGCTGCGGCGGCTGCATTTCCGATGGAGGCGGAAATGTAGGGCCGTGTACTCAGATTTGGGTGCACGTTAAAGAACCCCAGGTGGTCTAAATTTCCGGAGTCCTCCACTAAGGCGTCTCTCATAATCATATGGTGGTTTTGGGACGTTAAACCCCACATATCAATCAATAGTAAATAGGTAGCAAAAGGGTAGTAACAGTCCAAGAAAGGTAGTAACCACTGAAGTTACTACCTAATTGCTTGCAGTTGCTACCTTTTTACTAACTTTTTAGTAGTAGTAGTAGTTAGTAGTAGTCACGCCGGTCACTTGGCTAAAGGGGGAATGAATTAATAAAGGAAAAATATGAGGAAACGATGTAGATGATGCCGGTATGATTTAGATAATGATGCGAAATGATGATGATGATGATGCTTTAAATATGCCACCGTGAGCATTTGATGTACAGCTGCCGATTTAAGACAATATGTGATCTCGTTAGACAACCATGTGTGCTAGCGCGCTTAATTCTGTTCAATATAATTCAAGTAATTCAAATTTGATCCGATCCATCTAATCCCAACACTTTCCATTACTCGGGCAGCGCGGGCTCAATGATGTCTTCTGTATAAGCTATGAACGAAACAGCGTGGATAAACAGAAAATTGCGAGAAAAGACCAATCCCTTGACAGAAACACGGTTAGTGCTAAACATTATGATATATCATTCAAATATAAATTGCACCTAGTTATCTATTAACTGGCTTAAATGAATCACTGTGTTCTTCACATTTTCATTCATTCATTCATTCACTGTTTATTTGGACAAAACCAAAGATTTGCCTGAGTCGGAAGGGTCTAAAGGCAGATTACCTCTGCCTGACTAAGGTCCCTCCACACATACATTTGTCCAGGTGAGGTGGAATAAATATACAAATTTCATTCTTATGGAATTTTCCTAAATTGTACTTTTAAAGAAAACTAAAAGTAACATAATTTTGATGATTTCGGGGGTATTACGTCCCAAAACCAGGACGTGATTATGAGAGACACCGCGTAGTGGAGGGCTTCGTAAATTTCGACCATTTGGTGTTCTTCAACCTGCACCTATGTAGGAACACGCCCTTCTATAGCATTACGCCTCTATTGAAATGTGACAGGAATTCGACACCGTGACCTTTTGGTCAGCGTTCGGGCATCACAACGAACTACCGAGGAGGGTCAGCAGATATGATTTCTTCATTTGCTTAAGGTATGTCCTCCGAGAAAACCAATACAGTAACGTTCTAGGATGAAACGGCTGCAGAGGCTGAAGCTTCAGACTACCTACGACTCATTACTACTACGTTGTTTTATCTTTCTTTTTCTTCGGTTTGCCAACTGTTAGCCACACCATAACACAGCACTCTGGGACACCGCAACACTCGTCGGCGAGTTTATGTCTATGAATATTTTGACCCTCCACGCTGGTCACGCTGACCAAAAATATTCGCCTCGGGCGCTTGCGATATAGTCCATCGTTTATGCAAATCGAGGTGGTCTCTCAGCCGAGGCTAATCAATACTCATTTTTGCTTCGCGCGGCTCACGGCACTTCGAAGAACGAATTTTCGAGAGCTGGACAGGCAGCTATTTACGGCGCCTATATAATGCTCCCATTGCATAAAGTTTGACGAATTACGTAACGAGAATAAACCCCAAAATAAAAAGAATAATACCGTTGCAAGACTGACAAGGTTAGAAAAAAAGCTTCCCCGCGTAGAATGTACGTCTTCAAGTGCCCAAACTTCTAAACAGCATAATGAAGAAACAGCATTAGCATCTCTAGTTTATGAGGCCTACGTGATAACAACTTCTAATCCGAGTAAAATGCCCCATTCATGAAATTAAGTTTATTATCTTTAAAACAGAGAAGCTGTTAAAGGTAGCCGTAATTTGTGTGTGGCTTGTCAGATAACTATCAAAATCATGAACGGATATGTGTCACCAACCCTACGTGAATTCCGCTTCTCTCCGTTGAAGTAAAGTGGTCCACTAATACGAAGAAGACAAACTACAACCAATGGCCGAGAAGCAAAGGCGGCGAGCCGAAGACCCCGAAGCGATGGAAGGCGTATGCCAACGACAACGACAACGACAACGTAGATCTATGAGAAGTTGGGAACGCAAACCAGATGGCAATATCTGGTTAACCTCCCAACCTTCCTTTCTTTCTTTCTCTCTCTCTCTCTTGGTTTGAGCGCGAGTTTTCGTCTCTGGAGTTCAGACATGGATTTCCTCTTCGTGACTGTCTGTGGTTTTCTAACCTCCCCGCGCTGATAGTCAAAGCTGAAACAACCTTGCTTAAGCCAAGGAACAACGAATAAAAGCAGCCTATAGAAACAAGCTGCATCAGTTATCCAAGTCCTCCAAACAACCTGGAAGCAACTATAGATAAATCTTCGTTCAGTTTTCAGTTTCGAGCCTTACGCAGCTTAGTGGAAATTTGCGCAATTTAGCCCGTAATTTTTTTTGCTACTATGACTGTTTTATGAGAAAGTAGAATAGCTTAATATTCTGTATTCTGAATATGTATTCTGAATATTTTGTATTGTGAGATAATTTTTTTGTTGTCTTATTTCTCAACATGTGTGCTGCCGCTGCCTGCATTGTACAGATGGTGACGAGTGAGGAGGAAGAGGGGAGAGTAAAGTGCAACAAAGAAAGACAGAAAGCGAAACAATGAGAGAAAGAGAGAAAAACAGAGAACGTGAGAAAAGACAAATATCCGTTGAGAGAGAGAGAGAGACTGAAGGAAATGCTTAGAGAAAAAAAGAAACACAAAAAGATAAAAAAGACAAAAAACAAATTAAACGTATAGAAACAAGAGAGAGGCAGAACGAAAAGGGAAAAAAAATTTGGATGACACTTGCGCTTCGCCTTCAAGAGTTGAACGCGATAGCGTGAAATCGGGTGCTGTGCGGATCGCCTTGTTCCTGCCCTGTTGTAAATGTATGCCTGTTTGGGAAACATTGGGCGTTTAAAACTATCCTAGAATGTCTTTTGCATGTATGTACAGTTGCTAAGCGCACACTACGCCACGATTCTCCCGTTTTAAAACGGGCAATTACGCCGCTACGCGTCCGCAAGGTGTCAAGCGAACCTGCGGATTTCGTGATTGGCGGGCAGCTTCAAACTACCCATTCGTTGATTGATTTGCGTGTTTCGACGCCCGTTGAGAGTATACACTTCAGCCACGCGTTATTACGTGCTTTAATGGGACTACTCCCATTAACGTATACTATAATATTCTTACAATCGTTCTTTTCTAACGAAGCAGTTTTCAAGCACTGGCGCCGCTTCGTAATATATAGAACGCCTGCGTGCCACGCAGATGGCGTGCGTTCAACTGCCCATTCCGACCAAAGATTTCCTATCATTTATACATTTGCATCTATCTCGGGTCGTCGCCTACGGACATTGCTGCCAAATGAGGTCTTTAAAGCTGTCGCGTTAGTAAAAAGAACACTGAGAAGGCCTCCCAGCTCCACAGACCCTTCGGGATCGGTGCGGCTATATAGTGCAAAGCTGCCAGTATTATTATTATTATTATTATTATTATTATTATTATTATTATTATTATTATTATTATTATTATTATTATTATTATTATTATTATTATTATTATTATGGGAAGGCCAGACCCAAGCTACTGCATTACGATAGTTATCGCGCGAGAACAAAACGACGACACCGAGACAAGAAGGACACGAAAGACACGAGCGCTATGTTTCGTGTCGTTCTTGTCTCTGTGTCGTCGTTTTGTTCTCGCGCTATAACTATCGTCATGCCATACCACCTAGCCCAAGCTGCCACACTATTGCACTAGTTTGTAGGCATAGAGTTTCTTACAAGGTATCATTGTATGAAAGTATTTTGGTGTCTCATCGCGCGGGAACAGAGGCTGTTTTTAATCTTAACCGCCGCTTATGAACTGACAAGGAGAGTATACACACAACCGCAGACAGACAGCACGAACGGCGACACGAGTCGGGCGACATCGACTCGCGCGTTTGCTTCTTCACGGCGAGGCAGCGGAGCAGTAAAAAGGAAGTTCATTGCGGGATCCGGCCTTCTGCGAGTGGCCACCTGGACCGACGTTTGAAATCTTTCGCAACGGAAGGCGAGAGCGAGCATGCTTAATAGAAGGAGAGAGAAAGAATACTTTTTTAGAGAGACAGGGAGAAGAGAGAATACGGTACACAGTAAACAGAACGCGGAGATGTTTAGTCCAAGAGGAAACGGCCCGTTTTTCGCAGCAGCCAAAGCAAAAACGTGATGATGATATGATGATGATGATGATGATGATGATGATGATGATGATGATGATGGTAATGGTGCCTCTACCATGGTTCATACACCCACTCAGGTGAATCGGCCGAAAATTGATTATATGAATTATTTAAAGAATTAAATTATTACATAATGGTGACAAAAAGAAAAAAAAAACGTACTAGAGAACACTAGCAGTGCAATATATGTTTTTCATCCACTCAAATGAGACAGTACAGCTTTTACCTTGAATATGAATTACTGTAATAGCACCACACAAATAGAAATTTTCGTTTTGAATTAGCTCATTACATCTATAATAACACTCATACAGGTAGGAATCAACAAAAACAAACACACATACGTGTTGTTCTTCGGTGAATGTCTCATTCTGCGAGACAGCAGGGAGCGCACATTTGTATGCCTATACTATGGGGCGCAGCAATATTAAAGGGCCGTTAAACCACTCTGACCTGAAAGGGGAGACGGTGATGTCTCTCTCGGCCGCACTTTCGCTTCCTACGTACACGCCATATTTTCCTCGCCCCTTATTTATTAGTCAAACACGTGTACAGTGACAGCACCGAGATTTGAACCTATTAGGATTCCTTGGTTTTCGTCTACACGTTGTTCTGAGGGTATTTTAGCAAGTTACGGAAGTACGGTATGCAAATACGGTTAGGCAGTGCGGTGGCGCCCCTTCATTCTCGCACGCTACGCTTACGCCACTGCCAGTTTTAGTGACAGTAGCTCCCCCGAACGTCAGGTTCATAGTTAACGGGTAGGCCGACAGACAACAAGGAGGCATGACAACACCCCGCAGTAGTTTTTCAAAAAAAGCTTTTGTAGCGAAGTGCTGCCTCGATTGGTAAAAGCACAGCTACTGGGACAGAAGGAGCGGTACCGGCATACGGTAGCGCATTTGCGTACCGCATTTAAGTAACTTGCCAAAAGTCTATAGGTACGGCATGAGCCGTTGAAAAAGCTCCAGATCAAGTGAAATATCTTGGCCGCGCACGAGAGTCACGCGAGATAAGGCAGAAAAGACGTAGACTGTAAGGGCGTAGCCAGGTGGTGGCAAACCAAGCACATCCCCCCCCCCCCCCACCCGAAATTTTCTTTCGCCACGGCATAGAGAGCGAAAAATGCCCATCGTGGTAGCCCCTCCCGAAATCCAGGTGGTGCTCCGTCCCCCCGAAAAAAAAAATTCTGGCTACGCGCCTGGTAGACTGCATAGAAAGTCAAGGTAGGAGACAATTAAAACACTGATATTCTTAGTATCTGGACCGATAGAGAACCTATTCCTTCAGGACGTCATGTGAATGGACTCCTGGCGTTACAAATTCTGCCGAAAGAGACGGGAAACGGCAGGAGAGGAAAGCCTCCTGTTCTCTGTATTTCTGAGGTCAGGGTTACCGCTGGGTGGCATTGAAAAGGCGTCAGAAATCAAGCCAACTTAGCCAGAGTAGCCATTTCATTCAGTATTATTGCCAAATTTGTAGCAAAATTGAACAGAAGCGGTATTATGAAGAGAGTCGTCACTACACACAAATAAATCAAACTGTTCTAATTAAATGAAATCGGAAAGTTGAAAGTAGCCAGTGAATATTCCATGACACTAACCGCAAAAGTTTCCTCGTCAAGCGCGTCCAAAAGCAGCCAATTTGGCGCCAAGTAGCCACCGATGGCAGCCCTGCCTGAAGTTGTTTACGGACTCTCCAAACAGGCCTACAGCGCACGCTGACAGTGCTCACGTCTTTCGTTTTAGCTCATTCCCTTGTCGCATTCTCTTCACGACAGCGCCGTCAGGGAGCGTGACATCATTTGCTTTAAGCCACGCAGTTCCTAAGGGCGTATAACTGGAATCTCGCGGTGACAGCTCCGGCGGCACGGCGCCAAGTCTCGCTGAGCGGCGCGGCCTTCTCGTTCCCTAAGCGCTTTGCGGAGAGCACGTCTTGCCGAAGGTCTGCGGCGGCGTGTGTGTGTGTGCTCTTCCAAGTGCCGGTTCTGTCTTCTCGCGTGACATCCAATCGGGCTCGAAAACGCAAAAAGACGAAAGTAAAAAGAGCCAGCGTTTAGAGTTGCCAGGCTTTTCCCAGTTGGTTGGTTGGTTGGTTGGTCGGTTGGTTAATTGGTTGGTTGGTCGGTCGGTCGGTCGGTCGGTCGGTCGGTCGGTCGGTCGGTCGGTCGGTCGGTCGGTCGGTTGGTCGGTCGGTTGTTTGGTTGGTTGGTTGGTTGGTTGGTTGGTTGGTTGGTTGGTTGGTTGGTTGGTTGGTTGGTTGGTTGCGAAACTTTATTGTGGTCCTACAAGGCGCGCGTCTCCCATTTCGGGACAGCTAGGCCAAGCCTTTCGGCCACTCCGCGGGCCTGCTGAACGGCCCAAAGTTGGTCGGCCAGGAAGGAGCTGCGTAGGGCCGCCTCCCACCTGACCGAAGTATAGTGCCGGCCTTAGTGTACATTGCCTTGCACTACCACAGCATGTGCTGCAGCGTGGTTACGTCCACACATACGGGGCAAGCGTCATTGGGGAATACGTCAGGATAAATAGCGTGTCGCGCCACAAATCACAGCGCCGGAGCCAGGCCCATGGGCAAGGCACAGATGATGTTGAAAACAATTACTGCACAGTCGAACTCATATGTCGAAGTTAGCGATTGTGTACATAGCCCGGTTCGTAACTTTTCTTGAATATGTTTTCAACATGTAAAATATTTCATACATCCGATTATATAGATACACTGCAGAACTCTCTCGTGTATACCTTTCGGATCAGATATATGCAGGCTCGATTTTTCTATTTTTTTATATAGAAAGCCTGCTCCTACGCACAGTAATTGATGGTGTCAAAGATAGACATTCAAGTTCACTTTGTGTGTTTACTTTGTGTGTATAGTTTAATAACGATCGGTGCTAAAGCTCCCCGGATCCAGCAGCCGAGGTCGGGACCTGAGGCCCGCTGCACGGAGGAGGTGGCGACGGCTTACTTGCAGGTCTGAGAAAGTTCCCAACAAGTGTGTGACAGTCACATTTCAGATTGGGGCGTCGCAGAATAGGCACGACGGTACCGTATTATGGGCCGCGGCAATGTTGCGCCCAGAGAGTGGTCACAGATGGGGTAAGCGCAACCCGGACATTATAAACATCTGCAACGTAGCCTCCTCTCGGCGAGACCTTAAACCACCAGGGAAGTCTGAGCCACATGGAGGCGTAAGAGCTCGGGCGGTAAGTCAGAGGCTTGCTTTTTCTCGGAGTGTCTGCCAGTGAGCGCCTTCAGGTATAACGACGAAATGCTTTCCGACTCACCATGAAGCGTGCGCGAACAGTGTCACTCGTGAGCGATCGAAGCAGGTTGTTCAGTGACAAAGGCGGGATCACAATCAAATGCCTGCGTATACAGAAGGGGGCATTCACATAAGCGAGTGGGAAAGCATGGTCGAGATCTTGACCACAAACAACTTTAGCCTGACGTGTAATCCGTGACGTATGTAATCCCGAAAAGGTCTCAAGCAACCAGCCCGATCAATCCCTTGACGAGAAGTTGGCATTTCACGACTCATTTCGGAATTCGCCTCACTGACTCGTATACTTGGCATGACGAATATGTTGTTTTATTTCACTACTATGCATGTATTCTTCGCTACTACACCACTTCCCGTTTACTGCTTTCCTCTGAAATGATCCTTGGCCTTGATTGAGTGTGCAATAAATAAATAAATAAATAAATAATAAATAAATAAATAAATAAATAAATAAATAAATAAATAAATAAATAAATAAATAAATATATAAATAAATAAATAAACTGGCTGCTTCGCTTTCACCATCTTTATAATCATTTCTTCATCATGTTCCTCACTTTCTTTCCAAGAAGCTCAGCAGATGCGGCACGTAATACAAGTCGAACATAGATTCACGCAGTTTCACATAGTTGCAGCTCCAAGTGCCACTGTCCCAGATAGCATAGACATAACATTCGTGTACATCTATAGGCTGTTACCGCAGACGACGACGTGCTGGGAGTCTTGCAGAGAAGAACCGCTGACGCCGACAGAACGTGACTCACGAAGGACAAAGGGGTTCCGCTGGGGAATTCTCTCGAAACAGGAGAAGCGGCTTGCAGACAAACTTGCAGTATGTCTCATTTTTCGGGTTCAGGACTGCAGTTCATAGGAGGGGGGGGGGGACAGATGTTTTGCACGTCAAGTAAACAGCTCCATGTTATTCCGTTTTCTTTTCCTGTTTTTAGAGGAAACTGCCCGAATGAAGATTCCCGGCTTTCCTCCCATTGCTTAGTACCTGTGATGTGTTATTTATAGATTGTTTGTACGAGTACTTTCTAAGTATCCAGCTTTTCTCATCCCTACGATAACGCAAGCATATATTAGCCAGTGATATTGATATCAAATCAACGAAATAATCATTCGATGGATCGAAAAAGAGTGTGTATTCTTACCGCGAGGGCTTTTGAACGGCAACCACTAGACGACTGTATACACTATTTTATGCCACGCTATGCATAGGCGCAGCACAAGGCCAACTTGCCCATACTCACTCAAGAAATACATCTTGCTCTTTGAAACAACTACGATTTGAGACTCGCAAAAAATTTCCAGAGTCAAATTCATTCGGACTAACACTCACGAAAATGTTCTTCAACCGGACTCACTCAGACTCAAACCCACCAAAACATTAACTCATCAGGGTTCCCTAAGGCTCACATTCACGGCTCGATCTGACTCCGAGTGAGTCAACTCATGAGCGAGTTCGCCGACCTATGGCTATGCCATACTGTGTCGCACTACACCACACCTTACTGTACTATAGTACGTTATACTATATATACGGCGGCGAGACCAGCGACCGCAAGAGGGCGATGTGGACCGCGCGATGGGTTTGATGGGATGAGACGAGACCTTGAAGTGGAGCAGGCCTCAACGCTCTCAGGTGCTGGCCATCTACGGCAAGAAAAGAGTGGGGGGGGGGGGGGGGAGAAGAGGGGAATTTTCTACCACGGTTCGTTGCGCCCGCGCACAAGACTGAGACCACCTACCTCCCCCGTCGTGGCCGGCGTATGCGACAACGGCGTAGACCGCTCCAAAGGCTAATTGCAAGCGGCGGCGAGCCGGACGACGAAACATAATGAAGTAAATTAGATGGCCTCCTTGGTCCCTCCCACCGCGTTAGCGGCGGACGTCGTATACAGTAGATAACTCCTTTTGTCCAGGCGACGGCAGAGATAAAGACGAAATATAAAGATGAAGCAGAAGCCCTTTGGTCTTGCGGAGGGCAGCGCTAAGCGGTGGCCCGTGGCCTCTCTGCCGTCGGCTTCCAAACAGAGGAGGCCACCCCGCCCGCTTCCCGGGCGAAACAACAGCGAAGCGCGCACGCACGATGGCGCGCAGAGGAAATCAACCTTTCTTTCTTTCTTTCTTTCTTTCTTTCTTTCTTTCTTTCTTTCTTTCTTTCTTTCTTTCTTTCTTTCTTTCTTTCTTTCTTTCTTTCTTTCTTTCTTTCTTTCTTTCTTTCTTTCTCTCTCTCTCTTTCTTTCTTTCTTTCTCTCTTTCTTTCTTTCTTTCTTTCTTTCTTTTTACCCAGAGAAGAGAGATACGTATCTGGAGTGCGGGCTACTGGACACTCGCTCGGCTGCTCTCATTGGGAAAGACGAATTAAAAGGGACCGGGTGGTGGCAGTGGAGAAAGCGAGAGAGAGGAGGGGGCAGAATAAAATAGATAAAGAGAGAGGATGGGGAGAGGGGTCGGTGTCTGCGGCGAATGGTCACTGTTACGCCGAATCTACAGCAAGCAGCTGAATCTGTGCTCAGACAGCCCAAAGATCTATGTCACAGAGAGGCACTGTTGCTCACGACGGTACAAACTTCAATTTCCTTGCTTTATTCATTTTATTAGGAATACTAGAAGCGAGTAGCGGTTGTTACAGGGTGGAATTTGCACATATGCAATACAACGCGATCTGCCATTGTGAAATACAATACTTTTTTTTTTCTAGCCGGGTTGTAGGCCTAGTCAGGATACAGCCGTGTCTTTTTCCTTTTGCCTCATCTCGGTGGCATGTAGCATGGTATGCAGTGTGTACAATGTCCACATGTCAGAATAAAGCAATCGTTATTAATAATATTACCAGGAAGATAAATAAACACCCAAGCACTCAGACAGTAGAAAGAAATAACTCAAGAAAAATACAACTACGCATTTCGTTCAAACTAAGCCAACTATTGACTCCGCTGAAAATTTCCAGACTATTCAATTCAGTTGTACGAATAAGAAAAAAAATCGTAAACAATCAGCGCAAAAAAGACGATACCCAAGATGGAGGACGACATGGGACAAGTGCTGAACTAGCAACTGTCATCTTTATTTTAAAAAATAACCGTTGAAATCAAATGAGTCCGCTCGAAAAAAACATGACAATTAAATGCGACGTTGAGTGTGCGCACTCAGCGGAACTACTTGTACTTGTATTCTCTTCTCTTTAACAAAGACGACAGTTCCTAGTTCATCGCTTGTCCCAACTCCGCGTTCACCTTGTGTATCGTCTTTTTGCACCACTTTCTAACAACGAAGTTTAACCGACTCGCCCCAGTTTAGTTCGCTGTAGCGAGAAATGAACATTTATACACATCAACTCGCGAATATTATACGTTAGAAATGTATGACTGTCAATGGTGCGAGGAGAATTCCTTCCAGGTGGGAAGGAATTCCATCAGCCGTTCGTAGTCATGCTCTTGTAAGCAAGGCTGTTGCGGATTGCGTTCGTCGATAAGACGAGTGAGTAAATTTAGCTGCCATTTTTTGAACACGTTCAAGTTATTTATATACATGTACATATGAGTATAGACACGTTTGTGCAGTTGGCATTACGGTAAAAGTGTACGAGTTCTATCCAAAAGTGCCGACGAATAGACAATGTATACAGTTGAAATTCGCGCATACAAAAGGAAATCAGGTAAACGCATGGAATTGAACGAAGTGGAAAGCTGCGACTGATCACGCAGGGAGACTTCACACCAGCCTAGTGTGCCACTTGTGTGCGATTTTTTTTTCTGAGGTTACGCTCACAGACAAAGCGACAAGATAATTTTCCCGACTAAATGGTGTACTGCAACCTCTTGCTGTCAGGTGTAAATACAGTGGCACTCAATATCAGTTGCAACACACTGCCTGTACTCAGAGTGGCAACAACTTAGAAGTGTAGCAGCTTGGGCTAGTTGGTATGGCATGACGATAGTTAAAGCGCGAGAACAATACGACGACACAGACACAAGAAGGACACGGTGTCTTTCGTGTTCTTCTTGTCTCGGTGTCGTCGTTTTGTTCTCGCGCTATAAATATCGTCATTGGCACCAACACTGCAAAGTGTCACCTACATAGAAGATGAAGAAGAAAAAAAGAACCTCCGAATTACACTCTCTCGATTATGGGTACTTTCTTAACCAATTTAACGTTTGTCGGTGCCAGAGCTCAGGCTTGGTGCATGTCACTCTCACCACAGCCAGCGTGTTGCAGCTCACATTGAAGGCGACTGTATAGGCCTGTGACAGAACCACGCGCTTACACCAACAGCGAGCTTACTGTTGCCTCTTCTTCCACAACACTCGCTCACTTGCTCTTTCTTCTTTGTTGGGTCACGTGACGGGGCGCGCCGACATCGCGACTAGGCAGACGCAATCAATCAGGCCGCCGGGCCTGCCGAGAGTAACCGAGCGGCAGTCCGAGGAATGCCGCCGGGGGACCGGAGGCAGATATATCTGCCGTTCCTCTCTGGGGAGCGGTGCCTCAGCCCGCGCGTCGCGCTGTTTACCGCCGAGAATGTCAACGCAGCGCGCTGGCGTCGGCATGCCGCCGTGACGCGGTAACGTCGGGTAACGTCGCCAGCAGTGGCGCCGGCGGCGAACAAAACGAAAGATGAAGAGTAACAACCAAAGAGGGGGGCCCCAGGGCGCGGCGCATTATATGGGCGACGCGATGCGTTGATACTTTTATATATATTTTTTTCTGTATTCGTGTCTTATTCGCGTGCGCCACGCGGTTTTGGAGAATGTCTCGTGCACACGGTTCTCTTCCAGTTTTTGAAAAAAAAAAAATAATTGGGGCGGCTGAACATGGTAGCGGCGCCTCTCACACGCGTAAAACATAAACACGAACGACGCGAAGAACGACGCTTTTGGAATGAAACCGTAGTTATGGGGCCGGTAGTATACGAGCTGCACGTCCTCGGGGAACCACCGACAGGTGCGAAATGGGGCTGACATTTCTGGATACCACCATAATGCCAAATTCTGGAATGGTGGCGTTGTCGGCCGATGAGAGCGAGGCTGTAGCCGCCCTCTGAGCTAATCAGAGCGGAGAACAGGGCACATGACACTGCATGGCGGAATAGCCAAGAATGAACACCAATTGTCACGCAGCGTTGCCACTCTGGCTCTAATACTTATTGTAATTCTGTAGGTATATGAAACCTCCTATGGGGTTTCGGAGAGCTTTCTTAAATGTACTATTGCAGTGCATGAAGTGGTTGATGTCCAGCGCTTCAGTGAGTTTTCCTTCATGCGCGCGTGACCGCGCCTTTTGGTTAGGTCCACTGCTTCGTCGCATGATCGCGTTTTTCGTTTAGGTCCACTGCTTCGTCAATTTCACGAGCCGCGACGCCAACGCTTCAAGGAGACGTTGAGAAATGAAACACAGTCTCCATTAAATCTCAGTCCAGCGATCAGACCGCCCCAAAATTTTTGACAAACGGTGGCCGAGGTCTACCGCTTCGAGAGACGGTGTCGCATAAAACCTTCGATGGTGGCATAAATAGACACGGACCAGTGGACAAGGGCGGCGCTAGCGAGTGGAGAGATGAACGCGCACCCTCTCCCCACCCACTTCCACTTTACCCTCATCTCCCCCCGTCGTCGCGCCCGTCTCCGTCGGGACGTCCGATCGGGCGAGACGGGCCAATGAGAAGAAGTAGACTCGCAGAGTGCGAAACCTCATTAATAAAGATCAACAGCGCCAAGAGAGAGATGCCGCGAGGAGACGACGACGACAATGGAAAGAATTGTGAGAGAGAGTGTGAGCGCGGGCAGCATCCCAGCGACGCGCCACAAAGAAACAAGCAAACGTCAAGGCGACGTCATGAGCGACGTGGCAGTGGCGAGAGGATGCACTGTTTTGTTGGCAGCCGCTTCAGGGCGGAGCGCCGGGCTGCCTTCATGCTAATGCGCGACGTGTCGCGAATTAATAACAATTATCCCATCCCAACCATACCTTTCTTTTTTTTCTCTACGTTTGCGGTTTTTGAGGCTGCCATTGGGCCCGACCGCCGCTATCCTTCTCTCGCCATCTTGTTTTTCCCGAGCAGCTGCCGCTTCCACGAACTCGGCTTTATTGCTTGCTTGCTTTTTCTTTTTTTTTTCGCTTCGTTTGGCGCTGCTCGCTCTCATCGTTTCGAAGGTCTATACCTTCTCGTCCATTGCCAAACGCCGGTCACGCCTTATCGAACACCAAGAACTTCATTCCGCAGTAACGAAGAAAGGACGGCGTGTTTTTAAAGGAGCGGCACTGTGCGACGATGAGAGGATGTACAACGCGCCGGCAAATTGCCTCTCTGCGCGGTATGTATATGTACGTACGTACACGGACGCGTTATAACGAACTTTTTTTTGTCCCGCCGTAGATCGCCGATAACGAACTTCCGAGAGCACGGTACGGGTGGTCGCGAGAATTACTAGTTGTCGGGCGCCAGTATACGGTAACCACCTAGGTGGACGCCACAGGGGAATGAGAAGCAATTAAACAGAGCGGTAACGAGGCGACACTAAGTTGGTTCGGTTTGGTTTAGACTTGTTTGGAAGCGTGGTTCGTCTATGTATAGGAGTCATTAGCGAGGAAAAAGCGACGTTCTGTTTAAGGTTGGGTTGCCTTGGCCTTGCACGTTCCCTGACGTGTAGAGGAATACAGCGCGTTGCGAGTCAGCGCTTGTGTGTGTCGCTCGTTCCCTTTGTAAGCCGTCACGTGTGTTGGTAGTGGTGGTGGTGGTGGTGATGGTGTTGCAGCAGGCGGGGTTAGCCTGGCCTGCATGGCCGGCAATTGTTCCGCCTGAGCATCTCCTGAATTTGGAAAATGTCACCACGTGTCAGACAGCCCAGTGTCTCGCAGGAAGACCATCAAAGTTCGTTGCACGTTCCTCCTAGTTGCCGCGGGTCCTTCAGGAAAGATGATGTCATCAACTGTCCGGTGCCTATGACAGCCTTTTCGCAAGGTGCGGATCATCGCTGCTCTTTGCTGTTCGTACTGAAACTATAGCTTCAATATTGTGTATCAACCAGTCCGAGTCGAATTTTCATAGCTGTTTCACAGGCTCTCGAAGTGTCAAAATTTGATGAGAGAGAGAGAGTAAGGACGAAAGAAAGGCAGGGAGGTTAACCATGGCTGAGCCCGGTAGGCTACCTTGCACTAGGAAGAGGGTAAGGAGAATAAAAGTTAGAGAGAAAGAGAGAGAGAGGGAAATGTCACTCATGCCGTCGACAAAACGGCAGTTATGTGCTTAACATCACAGACGGTGAGCCACATCCGTGTCTTAATTAATTCAGCACATTCGTTGCATTAACTTGCATTCGTGGTTCCATGCGCCCAAAATCTTGCCGATGGTGAAGTCATGATGGTGCCGCTTGCCTTCTCAAGCAGCAAACTTCTGAAGTCTTGAACGTAACTCGAACGAGAACAAGGACCATTTTTTAGGGCGTGTTGGTCAACGGAACTTGACGACATTGGGTTGTGCATTGTGTTGTCCTCTCTGTATCATGTCCTTGTCTCTTAGCGCTCAATATGTCGTCGAGAACGAGGAGCCGAGGATAGGTGCGAGGACAATTGACGCGCGCTGCGGTTGTCCTGTTCTCGTCTTCCTTTAACAATGTTTATCCGTAAGCATTGTCCTGCCATCAATCCTTTCTTTCTTTCGAGTCTTTTTTTTATTCATTGAAACCATGTACCCACCTCTTTAGTGATCCATTTTCGCCTAAATAAATAAATAAATAAAAATTCACATTAGAGGGTAAACTTGACGTTCAAACGAAGTTAAGCGTGACAGCCCCCCCCCCCCCCCCCCCCCCCCCAGGTATCCTTCGATTTACGTACAACCAGAGTCAGAAGTTTACAGAACCGTGATGGTCTAACGAAAATGGAATTTTCCTAAAATTCGTGATTGTATTCGCTCCAAATGCGCGGTGCTCGTTGTTACCTCTCTCTAGAAGAACCCGTTAATCTAAATTCGAGACTCAAGGCTGCCGGCAGAAGTAGCGCGAATGATAAGCATCTCCTTGGGTCTCGTGACTTGACTGCTGACTCGACGTCGTGGAACAGAACCCCCAGGCACGGCGGCCACATCTCGGTGGACGCCAAATGCTAGACGCCAGTGTGGTTAGATTTAGCTGTGCGTTAAAGAACCCACTGAGGTGGTCAAAATTTCCGGAACACTCCACTGGACGGCCTCTCTCTCTTATAGTCACCTCGTGGTTTTGGGACATGACCCCCCCCTATTCTCATCAATATTAACAAAACTCTAAACGCGTTCACGCACTTCTTTCAGGACTTTCATGAAGTTACTACATTGTATTATTATTATTATTATTATTATTATTATTATTATTATTATTATTATTATTATTAATGGCCACCTTTCCGTGATTCATGCCTTACGTAATTTTCGCGTTGCACACTCGCCATCAAAAGTTTGGTTCAAGAATGCTTTTCATTTCACAGCAACTTCTGAACGTATCACGAAAACTACACAGTACGTGTATTTGTAATAACCCCTTTGCATGCGCGTTTTAGAAGAGGCCTGAAGTCTACATTCAAGCTAGCGTCCTACGCGGCAACATCCAGCCACAGTTCCCCGACTCTCACGCCCTCTTACAGTCTTTGACGCTGACCTGTATACTTACGCGGTCCCCCGCCCCGCCAAACGCCATTCGCCTCCGGGCTCGGCGACCTCATCAGAAGACCCTGGACCGTCGCAAGGTACTCACCACTTCCACGCCCCCAGAGAGTGACGTGAAGTGACGTGACGCGGCGCCGGGAGGCCTTGACATCGACGTCGTGCGCACGCGCTGACGCTGATGAGGGAACAACAACCACATATACTATACTGCGGCCCGTCTCTCACGCCCGCCAAGGACGCTCGTCTCGCACAATCGACGCCCGTGGCAAACCGCGACCCCAGCGACGAAAGATAAAACGTTTAACAAACCACTGTCTCTTCGAGTGAAACGGGAAGCGTGTGCGTTTTGGAGGCTGCCGAGCTGCATTGACGGAAGACGCATTGCGAGGTTCGCGAGGGAAGCGCCAACGAAACGTGATTTCGAAGAAAAATTCCTTTTTCTCAAAGTGCGTGCTTTACTGCATTCCATTCGCCACGTATATGAAGAAACCACGAAGAAGCTGGCGTGACACACCAAACGCCACGTGCGTATACGCCTCCGAAGCGGAATGACCGCCAGCGGGCCATTGTTTGGGTGATGCATGCAAGCATTCGTTGACACTCCGTGGATGCCGTACGTGTTTCTTATGCGGCTTCTTGGCCGTTGCCTGTACTATGTCTTCTCGTCCGTCATCCGCCCCGAGCGTCAAGAATGCGCGCGAAGAGAAAGCGATTGTCTTTAGGCATAAAACCACTCGCTGCGGTCGTTTGTGAATCACTCTGGTTACTTTCCCGTGCGCTATCGCAGTAATAAAGGCGTACTGAATACGAGATTTCTGTCTTTTTTTAGCGCTATAAAGTTAAAGAGCGGGTTTCGTAGCAATACCAGTGTCGGCGTTGGCGGTTGCGAGCGAAAAGTCGTCGTCTAGTCCATCAGCGAGAAATTGATCCAGAAACATGCACAGGAAGTAAATAATAAAGGCTTCCCATTCCAATGGGAATTAAACCAAGGCTGTCTGCGGGGCAAGCAGAGCCACGATAATGCTTGAAACAAACACTATATGAATGTTATTTAGCGGAAGGAGGCTTCTTAACGCGTGCAATATTGCGTGGCAGAAGCCTATAGAATCGCTCCGGGCGTAAAACACGCGACCTGTAGGGAGGGGGTGTTTTATTGACCACGCATTACAACGCGCCCCGACATAATTGTACATCTGCAGCAGCAAAGGCACCAATACAGGGAGCAGTTGCGTAAGATCGCCAGTTGCCCTACGTTGGGTCCTTCATTGATTCGAAAAAGAAATAACTATACGGCGTAATGGGGACCGAACAACTGCACTTGCTATAGGCGGCATCTTGAGTTATAGTCTCGAAACGGCTAGTGTTACACGCAAAGTCGTTCATTGCCACATTGCATGCCAAAATCACACAATACCATACGAACATTGTAAATTAAAAAAAAAGTCGACGTAGTATGGCTATTACGAAATATTATTTTTTACCTCATAATTGTAGGTGTTATGGCTTCCAATGCGCTGTGTAGAACTTGTTTCTTCTATAGAAAACGACGTAAATATCTAATCTCTCCCCTCAATTCCACATGTAACACCTTCGACGTACAGGCCAAAAAAGACCGAGAAACGAGTTGAAACACGCATAAAAAATATTACAAAATAATTAAAGAAGCTCCGCCTCGGTGAGCGAGCTTTCGCCACGACGCCGCCGCTCGAATGCTGGACGCCCAGCGCCCGGAGCCAAAGTCGCAGACCCAATCCAAGCCGAGATTGGTCTATAAGACGATCCTTGCTGCCGTATGACAAGTATAAGTACAAAAGCCCGAGGTCACCAAAATGCAATGCTCTTACACAAATAACTGCATTGATGTCTCCTTCCTTTCCTTCTTGCGTTTGTGCACATACGTTACGCACAGCCACGCACGCAACTTCAAACTTACTTCTGAGAAGTCCTGTAGAGTCGTCGTCGTCATAACGTCAGCCATTACGACCACCTTGCTGTATCTGCCTCGGAGCCATGCATTTACTCTGACCGAGCTGCGTCGATAACATTTTTTTTTCTTTTAGAAGGAATGGAAATGAAAATCTCATCCAGTCGTAGCAGCAAAGCGTGGCCCTCTACTTCAACGAGGGAGTCTTCTTTCCGGGCCCGAATCTGCGGAAATAGCCCGACGTCTCGACTGAACTTTAAAAAAATTGAAAGTAAAGCTAAAATAGCTATACTAGTAGAAATACGAAAAAAAGCTAAGAAATTGAAGAGCCAGCCGTAAATCTAAGTCGCCTGGGGCGAACGAAACGCTGAGGCGAACTCTCAGCAATACAGAAAAAAAAGAAAAACAGAACAGTGACAGAAAGAGCGGAAAGGTGTTCGTACCGAAATTGCCTCTATAAAGCAGCGAACTGACGACACGAAAAAAAAAAACTACAGTCAAGCGACATGTGGCAGCCAATCACAACAAGCTATAGTGTCCAAATCAAACCCTGTGTTGATCCACGGTATTACACTTTTAAAGGGACTAGAGCTTAGATTAGCGGCATATCCTCGAGCCATATGGCAAAACATCAACTGGGCATTATGCGCCACGTGGAACGTTGCTGACGTTCTTGCGGGCCACTACAGCCTTAGCCAAACTTTGTACATAGCGCAATCTATATGTGTTGTATGATGCTGAATGAGCTGTTATGCGTTTAATAGCCATCAATGTAATATTATAATCGTCACCCAGCACATGGGGTTATATTTATGGTTAATGGACAGGCTAACGTCTCCAACATTTCACTAAACTTCGCTCTCTCCACACTGAAGATGCCTTTTTTTTTGTTGTCGCGGCATCGGTCACGTTTTAGAGCAGGCGCATATTATTACAAGCAGGTGTTCCCTGTAGGCCATTCGACTTACTATTCCAGCTAGGCGTAAGGTATATTGTATACTGACGTCAGTATATTGGAACGTGACGTCAGAACTTTTGTCATAATGACTGGAACGCACTATTGCTCGAATTAATCATGCCATGTAACCAATGATCGCTCCGCTAAAGGTAATGCTGAAACTGGTCCAAGTGTTCATGTCGAAATTACGCCGATATAACACCAACTCAAGACGCCGGAAACAAAAGCACGTACATTGCCTGAATCTAAAACAACCAGCCGCAGTGCTATACTAGACTGCTGACCCATAGGTCGCGGGATCGACTACCGGCCGGGGCGGTAGCATTACGACGGTGGCATGGTGCTAGGGCCCGTGTAGTTAAAATTACCTGCACGTAAAAGAACCCCAGGTGGTCGAAATCATAAGAGTTTCCTGAAATTAACTCAAGGGGACTCTGGCACTGCGATCCCTTAGCGACCGTGGGAATGAGGGGTAAAACACGGATTTGCCTAGTCTTCGTACTTGCGGACCTCGAATCGCACTTGTGGCTTCGTTTATTGCTGTGTTTCAGTTTTGTTTCGAAGAGAAGGACGAACCCTTCTGAACTTCGTGACCCGATTAGAAAGGGTAAGTTTAAAAGATTTAAGGTGGTGAAGCACAACTGAACTGTCGATTGTTATTTCGTGACAAAGCACCTTCAAGCCACGCGGCGAAAAGAAACCTGAAGTACGAAGACTAAATAGGCAAAGCCGTGTCGGGCACAGGAAACTCTGTGCCCGGTCGAAATATCCGAAGCCCTCCACTACTGCGTATTTCATGATTCTGAAACGCAAAACCACAATTTTTTTAGGCGAAATTCTTAGATGCCTCATGAAAAGGAAACTTTGATCAGCAACCCACTTCGACGTCGACGCAATTGATGGAACAAATCATCACGCGATGAAGTCACCACATGACGTGAACATCACGTCACAGACACCAAAACTCGTGACATCATCAGATTACATAGTATATTGGTCAACGGTGAACCGATCACGAAGGCAGTACAAACATGAAGCTTTTGGAGGTTGGCGAGGCAGGATCAATGTCATCGAGTGAGAAGACACAGAAGGTGGCTTTCGCTTTTACTCACAAAGGATTCGAGCCAATCCCTCAGCGCGGTTTAGAGCAAGCGCGGAGGGTATCATCATCATGTTTTCGTATTTTCAGTGGTTTTAGGTGAGTGTATAAGGGACAGTGCCACTGTTTGATTACTCGCCTGCTTGGCAGAAAAAAAAACAAGCAAAAAAAAAAAACACGGCCACTCCACTTTCAGCGCCTGTTGCTTGTTTCCTCTTTCTCCTACAACTCGTTCCAAACTCCATTTCCCCACCCAAACCTTCCTTTCACTGCCCTTTCTTTTTTTCTTATCCTGCACGATTTCGCTTGGCCGCCTCTTTCATACGTCCAACCAAAAGAAATAATAAGAAAGAACGTGTAAAAGAACAGAATAACCAAATACTGAAGAAAGTAGAAAGTCCGTGCCGACGAAGACGCTTTCACTGCTTTCAGTACATATACGCCCCTGCAGCGCCGGAAACACTCCACCCACAACCCAAATAGTGAAGGCAGGCAATATGACGACGTCAGTATGTCTGTTCGTATTTTTCTAACCGCTGTACTAGAAGTATAGGTCCGTTCCACCAGGTATATTTCGGAACACGGCCCGGTAAAGGACAAATATCCACGATCGACACTATATATATATATATATAGATATATATATATATATATATATATATATATATATATATATATATATATATATATATATATATATATATATATATGTGTGTGTGTGTGTGTGTGTGTGTGTGTGTGGGGGGGGGGGGGTGTGTGTGTGTAAAACGAAGGGCAAGTAATGGCCAAGCGAAGGCCGTCAGCCTCTGCTCAGCCTCAACGACGTAGATTCGTTCGGCACCGTTCCGGGCATACAGGCGCGATGGTGAGAGATAACAAAATAAGAAAGTAACAAGTGAAACAAATAGTGTGAGGGTGTAAGAAACAGTTGACACCGTAAATGGAGACACGCTGTAAGTGATGTACGCGTACCGTTGATGACGCGGCGAATAGTGGGAATAGAAAAAGGAACTGAAGATAGTAAAGAAAAAAAAACAATGTGAACTGCAAAACGGCCGGAAGCTGTAGGTAACTGTACGTCTTGCTTTTTCTAAAGTACGAGGAAATTTCTACTGACGTTTATTTACCATTTGTTTGTCGTCAACGCCACCGGGTTTTCGAGCACTCCGTGGACATTTAACCACCGGACATTATTTGGCGCCATAACTTCTTGGCGCATCTCAAAGAAAAAAAAAACAAAAACGTGAGATAAACTGCCGCCAACTTCTTTTCTGTAAATGCTGGATCTAGAGTAGATGCAACTCGTGAGCAATGGTGGCTTCTCGCGGGCACATAATTAAACTTATTAAGCTTTAGTAGAGATTGTTGAAGTTGTTTACATACTTACGTCACTTTCAAAATTGTATGAATAACGCCTTGTTTCCAGCTTCAATATTCGAGAGAACACAAGGAGAATACTTTAACGGTATAGGTACACAGTGTTGTCGGTGTGTTTAAAATAATCGATTATTTAGACAAAGATGTACTTTACTACGCGAGAGCTATAAGCTGCCTCAGTTTCAATGGAAGGACAGCATTGCGTACATGGCATATGTGTTTAGAATAATTTGTGAACGGTTTAGAGACTGTACGCAGTCTACAATGGAATCGCGATCAGCTGTCCCAGTGGTGTTTAGAACAAGCGGTTAACGATTTAGAGCACTTGATACTCTACCATATGGAAGAGCATAAAGCCGTCCCGTGAGCCTCACACTTGATGAGGCCGTGTTGCCAAAGATTACCCCGAGAACGAGTTCACGACGAATGGAAAGAAAACTAGGGCTGCATCCCTAGACTTAAGAACCTACACGACGGCAATAACTCTAAGCGCTTATTGCTGAAGAAGTAAACCATTATACGACCCCCCCCCCCCCCCCCACTACCGAGTCTGATACCGCAACTTCCACAAATGCATCAGTAGCGAGCGCAGGTAATTTTTTCTTACATCTCCTTTCAAGCAGCAAAGCGACAATGTTTAAGATGTAATGAGTACTACGTGACACGCACCATAAACTCTTTAACCGGATGACCGCGCAGCAATAGGATGATTAGCCTAAAACAACAATTTTAGGCTCATGATTCGGCTGTGACGTGTAGTCCATATTAAAAGTTTGCAGGACGGAGGCGATTCTCTAAGACAGCAGCACGGAGAACAACTGTAGGCAAGAATTAATCCCTCGAATTTATTTGGCACGGTATATCTAATCAGCAGCGTTGAATTTAACAAGCGTTACTACGACACACATCTCCATAACAGTGCGAAAATTTTACAGACATCTTCACGAAACTCTTGATCAGGTAGCCGAGGTCGATAGCTATACGGCGTCTGGGCGTACGCTTGACTTCTCGCGGGGCAAGCATTTCAACGTGACGACTATTCAGTCCTCGTCGCGTGATGCCATCTGTAGGATGACCCAGGTAGCGAAAACATATGACGTATTTATAACGTCATTATCACATAACTTGACGTCACATAGTGACGTCGTCTCACGACACCATTATTTCGTAAAGCTCGATCCCGAAGGCGGTGCAAACAGCTTGCAATGCCACCAATCACGGAGTTAATGCAAAACTACGTTACTACCAGAAAGCCTTTGGAGGGGCACGTCAGGACGTCAAGAAATTAACTTAGAAGAAAAAAAAGAGAAGAATTTCGCCTTCCAGTCGACTGAGACGAAAGCATAAGGGATCATGCGAGTTTTTTTTATTGTGTTGTAACCCAATCTAGTCGGTAAAAGAAGGTAAAAGAGAGCAAAAAAAATGGTCGTAAAAGAAGGTAAGGCGCGAAAATACGGACAAAAAATAAGATGCTTTTGTCCCCTAAGCGAAAACTGCGGGAAAGAAACGCCAACGCCAGAAGTAAAGCAGTGCTTGATAATGATTTCTTTCATCACTAAAAGAGATAAAGAAATGTGAGTCGAGACGCCAGAGAGCTAGTTACATTGGCACTGCCCGCTAACCTAACCGTTAGACCACCAAGTTTAGTTAATGGAGAAGCATTGCAAGTTCAGGTAATGTTGATACGCTGACTAAGCCGATCGATGACAATCGAAAGCAGTGCATAACGTTTGTTGAGCTTTTCAGTTAGCTTGACCGAAACCGTTTGTGCAGTTGCCCTAACTTTATTAAAAAACACTACCGCCTCAACAACGACTGAATATTTATTACAGTTCCAATAGGTAAAATCGTCATGCCGTGTCCCTCTTCGAATTACGGCTTTCGGTTCTTCATGTAGTCCTCCTGTCCATACGAACGTTTTGAGCCGAAAAGGTGGACACTGCGAATGATGGCTTCTTCAAATAAGCATAAATACTTGAGGGAATTATAAAGCAAGAGAGAGAAAAAAACTACATCAGCCGTATTCGCTAATTCCTTTTCCACTGCAGACCGAACGCTCCGCATAGACCTTTTCACTGTTTACAAACACAGTCCCTTAATGACTTTCGGTTTCGTACACCGGTGTGCCTGAGTAGCATAGGTGGACAGGAAAAGCGTGAAAAAATAGCCCACTGATTTTCTACACTTTCCTTCCATCATTTGGTAAACTATATTCAAATAGATGTTCTTTTGGGCTACATAAAAACTACAAGAGATTGCCCTTAACATTAAGCACGTTCTTTTTATCACACAAACTAAGAAGATACTTTCCTTACCCTTGAAAAAAAACAACAACGTGAAAACGTACTTTCAGTGTCAACGTTCCGAGGTGGTGAATGAGGTGACCGGAAGTTTTTTTGGGGCACAACGCTTTCAATCTTGAAACCATCTGTCTATAAGCGAGACTACGAGCGAGAAGCCAACGCAGGCGGCGATGGTACTTTAGGGTTTTCACAATAACTCAACTTGACGTCACAACTTTCTGCGGTTCCTGCCAAGGCCTACGTATCCATTTTCAAACAAAATGTATATATAAGTCGTACCCTGAAGGAGATAAAAAAAACACAGAAGCAATTGGGAAGATGGAAGCTAGCCATGAAAATATGCGGGATTATGACTTGTCTTCTTCAAGGTTAGAACTTGAGGAGATTGAGGATGATAAGCCCGCTTGTCGAAACGTCGGCTATAGAGCACAATCCCCTGTTCTCGGATTTGTTTCACCTGAAGCAGCTATAGGCACTTAATTTAGCAAGTTCTAAGAAATTTTATACAGCTACTCTAGAAAAAAAATAACATAAGAAACACATATATAAAATGCTTTGAAACCCTTAACGTCACTTTGACATTTTGATGGTCAAGTTCTGGCAGGAAACTAAAAAATATCAATCTTATACTTGATTTGTCAATTCTAATAACCAACATACAATGGTGAAATCAACGACGACGTTTTCCTCGAAGAACAATCCATCATGTCTAAGCTGATCAAGCGCTTCAGTTTCGTGGCCATTCGAAGATGCCACTATCAGTTTGCTTCAGTAAATATGAACTTGCCTAAACTTACCCATCTCTTACGAGCAAAGTTAAGATATCTGACTCACAATTAAGAATTGCGTGTAACACCCCAAAAGACCTGTAACATGTTCTGCGAGACTGCTGGCGATACACATCAAACAGTCTCTGAAGGTGGCTTTACACTTTCACACCGAGGCTCGAGCTTGGAATTAAGGTGTATTCGTGGCCAAGTACCGGTGCTAACGAGCCACAAAAGACCTGCTGACATTCTATTCTTGTGGGCTGCGAGCCTTAATGAAAGCTTTCAAAGAGTGTAATCTACGTGTTTGTGATGTGTGCGATATATATATATATCTATATATATATATATATATATATATA
>WOVY01005683.1:0-17676 GCA_013436015.1 Rhipicephalus annulatus
CGGGCCACTTCAACCACCTCCTTCGATTGCACTGTCGTCCGAAGCGGGACTCTCTTCTACATCGATCACGCCTTGGAATGGCTTCCGCCTGGCCGGGTTCTGGCGGCGATGGTATACACCCAAGTTTTGAGGGTGTTGCTCTCATCGCCAGCCACCTGAGATCGCTGCTTCTGCGAAATATGGTGAGGTCGCCGTCAACCTGGCTTGACCATGCACCATTAGGTCTGCCGGGCCCACCGAGAGAACATTGTCATTCCCGGAGTGAGACCCCAGCATCCGCGAAGCAAGCGGGATCCCATGCCGACGATCATCACCACGAGCGCCGAGGGTGCTCCTCATAGATCAAGAAGCAAGAGCCCCTACAACACGACTCGGGGCCACCCAGAGGCTTCCGGTGATAGTGCTTTCCCCCACGCAGGGACTGACTCAACAACCCGTCAGGTACGGCCCGCTCCAGCACATATTGGTCTCGTGATTTCATGGCCTTAAGAAAGAATGTTGATAAGGCGCGTGAGGTTTGAAATGCATGCTTCAAACCTTAAAACATATATTTCATCAGGATTCGCACCAAAGGGTCTCACTGTTCAACTGCAACCCGCAATGAATAACTTCAACAAAAATGAGCAGCGGCAATGGAGCAATATCTTAAAAGATGCATCTATTAGGCTTACACAGGTCGTAATACAACACAGTACACGTAAGGCCGCGGAACTTAAAGAGGAACAAAAGGCGCGACTAAAACAGTCAAGTTTAACGCAGTCAGAAACAGAAGAGCTGGCCAAATACGAAGGAAAAAAGAGATTGACCATTCAGGGGAAGAAGGACAAGAAATTGAGGCGAGACGGTGCGTGGCCGACTTTAAAATACTCCGCCAGCAATCCTCCCACAACGTATACAGATCAACCTGTTACCCCTCATCAATCTCCACAAAGAGTACCGATGTCACCAATGTGGTTAACCTTTCCGGCAAATCTTTGACACCTGCGCAAACAAAGCTGCTATCAAAAGGTCTAACCTTCTGCCCCGCCTCTGGCAAGATTGATGAGTTTAAACTTTACCAAGATTGGACAACTTTGCCAGAACCATGCGTCTAAAAGAATATTTTCATGATCGAAGCAGCACGCAACAAAATCAATTTTCAGATAAATCTTGGACTCCAGGTGAACAACGAGACAAATATCTAGACATGTACATTTCAGCCGTCCAGGGGGATATAATCAGGGAATATGAAAAGCACGACCCATTCGCAACAATCTGTCCCAAAGAGGAGCGGGAGGCTTTGCGCAGTTTAAGTGACAGCCAGAGCATCGTTATTAAACCAGCTGATAAGGGTGGTGCCGTGGTTGTTACTCGACAGGACTGACTACATCATAAGAAGGGCTTCGCCAACTGGCAGATGAAAATTTCTATAAACAACTTCCTTGTGATCCGACAGAGGAGTATGAAAGTACTATTAAGGCCTCACTAATATTATTACGTAAAAGTGGGAAGAATAACCTACCCTATGCTTAAAATGATGTCACCTGGCAAATCGTCTCCCGGGCGTTTCTATTTACTACCCAAAATTCACAAGACTAACAATCCCGGCCGACCCATAGTTTCCAGCAACGGTACTGCTACTGAAAAAATTTCTAGTTTCATTGACTCTCTGATTAGGCACATCCCACAATCATTCCCATCATACATCAAAGATACCAGCCACTTCCTTCGAGAAGTCTCAAACTTGTGGTACCTCTAGATTGCTATTTGGTCACCATGGATGTCTCATCACTCTACACAAACATTCCCCACACCGAAGGAATTGCCGCCACAGTCGCCGCCTATGGAAAAAGTAAATCGACGAGTGAATTCGACGAAAAGCGCTTTAGAGGTGCTCCTAAATCTGGGTACTTAAACATAATAACTTTGAATTCGACCAAAACCATTATCTGCAAGTAAACGGAACTGCCATGGGAACCAAAATGGCCCCAAATTACGCAAATTTTTTCATGGCCTCATTGGAGATTCCTTTCCTCGAAAATTCTCCATTCAGACCTATATTTTACCGACACTTCCTCGATGATATATTCTTCGTGTGGGCCGATAGTGAACATAATCTTTCCAAATTCATTTCCAGTTTCAACTCCGTGCATCCTTCGATAACATTCACGCACACGTATTCGCAGAAGAGTGTTAACTTTCTGGATGTCACTGTATCACTCAGTGGCACCACCATATCTACTTCCCTGTATAAAAAACCAACAGACCGCCAACAGTATCTGCATTTCCATAGCAGTCACCCCCATCACTGCAAAACAGGTGTTCCTTACTCTCAAGCCCACAGATACAGAAGAATTGCTCTGAAATCACGCAATTTGACACCCATGCACAGGAATTGAGAACAGCCTTCTTGCGTCAAAAGTACCCCGAAAAAATAATTGACAATGCAATTGAGCGCGCTCGCTCTTTGGACCGAGAATCAACAATGGGAGAAAAAGGTGGGAATAAACATGATATAACTTCAGGGGCAAATTTAATCCTCACATACTGCGCCGCCGCCCCTCGGGTGAATTCTATACTAAACCGCCACTTCAACATACTTAAACAGAGTAGTCGCCTCTCTGCCATTTTTCAGACTCCGCCCAAGGTGGTTTACCGAAGAAATAAAAACCTGAGAGACCTACTGGTCAGGGCGAAAAACACACAAATCCGACCACCATCAGGGCTGTAGACCGTGCGGGAAACCTCGCTGCAGGGTGTGCACACACATGGTGACCACAGATGCGGCCGAAGCTTCCTGTTCAGACTATGTGTACAAAATTAAAGACGACCTAAACTGTGACTCAGCCAATGTGGTATACAAAATTCGCTGTGAGGTGTGCAAACAGGAATATATTGGACACACGGAAACCGCGTTCCGTTTGCGTTTCAACAACCACAGGGCACACGTAAAGGGCCTCCCCAATTTGCCGTTCTCCAAACATATCAATCTTCCTGGTCACTCTTTCGAACGCGTAAGTGTCATACTCCTACAATCCGGCTTCCAGAACACACGGGAGCGCGAACAGCGGGAGTCATACTTTATAAAGAAATTCAGATCACTTACCCACGGAATCAACGAGAGCCCTGGGCGACTGACGTGTCTCCGCGACGTTTCGTGAAACACAGAAATCGAATTACTCAATTAATTTATTTATACATACGTGAAGTCGCACACGCAAGTTGGTCAATATAGAGAAACTAAACGAATTCGATGCTACGTGAACCAAACGGCGTGTGTTAGTACTATTAGACTTTATTTTCATTTCTGAGTACTTTTTAGTATTATTTGTTTTTATATATTTTTCATTTACGTTTTTGTTTGTTCATCCTTTACAAGAATACCCATTCATTTATTTTCAGTATGACTGGTTGTACATTTTTCTGCAAGAGAGGGCAGGTGGAGGGAGAAGGATGAGGGCACATTAGCTTTCCAACGTGGCCATGATTTTCCGAAAGCTGGAGCGGGTCGTATGCTTCTTGTGTGTGTGTGTGTGTGTGTGTGGCCCGATGCCGCGGGCCAGCCACCGAACCACGTGACTTAAACTCGATCCATGTGTGGGATGCGAGTAAGCAAAACATGTTCCACATTTTTCCGTTTTTCTTGGTCGCCTCCGCTGGCGGCGCGTCTTACCTATACCCAGTAACAATGCCAGAATTACCCGCTCGTTTCCGGCGGGCTCTCCGTCGCTCCTTTCTAGTTCCTCTCCTTCTTCTGCTTCTTGTTGTCTGTTGCTACCCATCGTTCGCCCGCTTGTTTCTTTTTTTTTTGTTGGAGGGTCTTTAAACTGTGAGGGTGACCCTCTGCTACGGGAACTTGTATCATTTCACTTACATCCTCCGAAGAAGGCTGGTCCACCAGCCGAAACTGTTAGGAATAAATAAATATTTTATTGTTTTGTTTCCTATACTGCACTATTCTCGAAGTTTACAACTTTTATTACGGTAGCCGGAAGAAACTCTGATCATCTATTTAATCTATATATATATATATATATATATATATATATATATATATATATATATATATATATATATATATATATATAGTGCATTCAATGTTCGTCCACAAAAGCAGGTATTTATAAGAAATTACAGACCCACGAATCTATATTAGATGAAATTGAGAAGCATGCGAACTTGAGCTTGTTAGTACTCATTCATCCTAAACATTCACAGCCATGCCGCGAAGGCGAAGCAATGAACGCGATAGCAACAAATGGGGAGGGTCACGCGCAGAATGGCAAGCAGATCAAAACGTGCGCCGCGTTTCTCCCGCACAAATGAAGCACGAAATGTATTCACAGGTACAAATGAACACAAATAAGCGCTTCAGTTGTTACTTCACTGTGTCTGAAAACCATGCCCCTTTCGCAAAGGAAGAGTGGGCAATGATTGCTGCTGCTGCTGAAAAACATTTATTTACAGATGTTATTTACCGGGAGGGTGGGAACGGTCCTTAAGGGGCTGCCCCGTACAAACACTAGGTGGGCTCCCTCTTACGGGAGCCCATTGGCGTTGGCCGCGGCCCGGGCACGCTCGACCAGGGCCCGTTGGGCCGTCAGGTCAGAGTAGCCGAGCAGGGCTGCCTCCCAGTCCTCCCTCGAAGGGTTGGGTAGTGGGGTAAGGTTTGGGGTTTTTTGGCGTGCCCACACCATGCGGAAAATGTCAGAGGAATTTTTCTCACAATGCGGGCACTTCCCCGTGCAAGCGGGGTCAAAGTGTTTTATGATTGCCGGGCACAATAGAGTTTTGGTATAAAGGCGAAGGAGGATTCGCTCCTCCGCCTTCGTGAGGCCCTTACAGTGTTTCGGATACACGTTATGGCCGGATTGATAAAATTGTGTGACCTCCTTAAAGGTGTAGGCGGGATTGGGTTCGAGTTCCGGATCGGTAGGGGACGAGGATGGTGCCCGGAGAGTGAGCGCGCGGGCGGCGGCATCGGCCGTCTCATTACCATCGGGGCCCGTGTGAGCCGGAGCCCATATGATAGTTGGGTGCACGGGGGCCCCTAGGTAGCTGCTGTTCGGGAAAATTTTATAAGCAAGGTACGGGATGCATCCCTGTTCAATATTGCGACAGGCACCCTTTGAGTCGATGATGATGACCCTCGAGTCCTGATCTGCGGCGGCTAGTGCGATGGCGATCTCCTCCGCGTGCGTAATGTTATGTGCACGGAATGTGAGTCCGTTTACAACGGTGTTTTGGTGGACGACCGCAGCCGTGTACCAACCACCGTGGTGCGGGCCGGAGGCGTCCACGTAGGATACTCCGAATTTGTGACCGTAGTGTGACCGTAGTGTGACCGTAGTGTCAAGCCAAGGCTTCCGCCCGCGCGAGGCGTCGGCCACTGTAGTCGTCTCGGGTCATGCAAGGAGTATCGCCAAACTTCTAAAATCTGCACGCGCTCTTCCAGGTGTATTGAATGATTGATGTGTAGCCGGGCAGGAGGGTGGCGACCCGACGGTGTTTTAGAGAGTCTAGTATATTGGTTTGTCAAGTGCGCCTCTCTCAGCTCCTTGAAGGTGTTCACCATTCCCAAGCCCAAAAGGCGCTGGTTAGAGGTGCTGACAGGAAGGTCGAGGGCGCGCTTGTAGATTTTGCGGAGAATGACTTCGAGTGCATTCTCGTCGGATTTGCGTAGGTGGAGGTATGGAGCCGAGTACAGGACTCGGCTGGTTACGAATGCATGCGCCAGCCGCAAGGCATCTTTGCACCGTTACCCCCCAGCGCTTGTTGGAAATCCGGCGGACCATCCGGCACACCTGGTCCCCCACCTTACGAAATTTGGCCCATGTTGCGTCTGCTCTGCGATTTTTTTTGTATAAAAAGCCCTAGTACTCTAATCTCATCGCGTTCGGGTATGGGTCCGCTGTGAAGGGAGAGGTCGATTTTTTGTGGTGCACTTTGGTGATGGGCGTATATGCACGAATTCCTATTTGGACGGGGAGCACTGAAGGCCGCAGTGACGGGCATAGTCATCCACGATGTCCGCCGCTTGCTGCAGGCTTGCCTCCATGTCTCCTGCCGAGCCGTGTGATGCTCATATGGTGATGTCGTCGGCATACAGCGCATGCTGTATGCCATCGACTTTCACCAGCTGAGCGGGGAGTCTCATCATTGCCATATTGATTAGGAGGGGCGAGAGGACCGCTCCCTGCGGAGTCCCTCTCGTGCCTATTGGGTAAAGGCCGTGTTCAATGTCCTGAATCCGAATGTATGATTGTCGGTCAGGGAGGAATTGTTTAATATAGTTGAAAGTGTTTTCGCCGCAATCCACCTGTGAGAGATGTTGTTAGAATAATTTCGTGGGCCACGTTATCAAAGGCCTCCTTCAGATCCAAAGCGAGCGTAACTTTGTCATTCAGGGGATATTCGACTGGATCGAGGATCTAATGGTCGAGCTCAAGCAAGACATCCTGTGCAGACCGGTGTGGGCGGAACCCGAACATGATGTCTGCAAATGCATTTTTGGTCTCCAGTAACGTGGACAACCTGTCGCGCACCATCGTCTCCATTAATTTTCCCACACAAGAAGTAAGGGAGATGGGGCGGAGGTGGTCCATGTTAATGGCTTTGCCCGCTTTGGGTATGAAGGTGACCAGGGCGGTCTTCCACTGAATTGGTAGGCTTGTTTTTCCCGATCCAAATGAAATTGATGTAGGCAAGGAGCATGGTGTAGGCCGAGTCAGGAAGATTGGCAAGTAATTTCACGGTAATTTTATCCCTTCCCGGCGCTGTTCCTCGTCTCATTTTTGCTAGGGCTGCCTTCAGGTCGTGTAACTGGAACAGTTGATCCAGCTCCGCGTTCTCGGTACCTGCATACGAGTACGCCGGCCCTCGGGAGTCCTGCTGTGTGCATAGATATTGGTCTCGGAGTTTACATGGCAATGTGGCTGTGTCTCCGTCGAAGCTGTGAAATGCTCGTTGCAGATGCTTTTGTGTCTCTGTTCGAGTTTGGGTCGGATCAATCAAGGCACGAAAGAGGCGCCAGGTACTCCGGCTGGACATTCGTCAAGCGGCCGTGTTACAACAATGATTGCAGTGACCTTTTTGCGTCCGGCAACTACAACAGAATTGTTCCGGTGCAATCTCAAGGCCAGCCAATACGTACAGCTCTAGTCACCGCGAGATAAGGGCGCGTGAGCGAGTGTCCACCCCAGTTCTCTCCGCGGGGCAAAGGCGTCGTGATGATGTGGAAGCGTGCGCTCATTGCGCCATTTTGCTGGTAATGCTGAAAATACGATAGGTACCCCCCGAGATGCCCGTCAACAGCGGTAAGCGCTACATGGAAATAGCTTGCCTTTGAACCTTGAAGGACGTGCCTCTCCGTGGCTCAGTGGTTAACGCCTCACACTGACGTTTCAGAGGTCTCAAGTTCCATTACCCGTGCGAAAGTCTTTTGATGGATTATTTTTCTTTTTTGAGTTTTCGCACACACACACACACACACACACACACACACACACACACACCACACAACACACACATATATATATAGATATATATATATATATATATATATATATATATATATATATATATATATATATATATATATATATATATATATATATATATATATATATATATATATATATATGTACGCAAGTGATGGTGACGCCAAGAGTGGGCATATAGTTGCCATCGCAATAAAAGAGAGCGAAAAGAACAACGAAAATACAGAAAAAAGCAGGACAGAGCACTGACCACAAACATCTGCGTTAAATTTGCGGTGCATATCTAGACGCATCAGGAATAAAAAAACGGATAGAAAGAGGACTTTTTTCCCAGCACATTCGCACAGGTTGCGCTCGGTCAAGGATGCGTGGGACACTCAACTGCGCTGATAGTAAGTTTCTTTTTCAGTTGCCCCGCAGCGGTGGTCTAGTGGCTAAGGTACTCGGCTGCTGACCCGCAGGTCGCGGGATCGATTCCCGGCTGCGGCGGCCGCATTTCCGATGGAGGCGGAAACGTTGTAGGCCCATGTGCTCAGATTTGGGTGCACGTTAAAGAACCCCAGGTGGTCGAAATTTCCGGAGCCCTCTACTATGGCGTCTCTCATAATCATATGGTGATTTTGGGGCGTTAAACACCACAAATCAATCAATTTATTTGTCAGTTAGTGTGATAGAGGAAGAGCTGATACATGCTTGATCTGCCACATGGACGGCGAAGGTTTCATATATGTCGCGGGCGTGGTTATCGCGGTACCAGCGCATGATGCGCATCTGGTCAAAGTTCGTGGTGCACCCAAGTTCAGCACAATGAATTTGCCAGATTGCTGCCTGTTTTGATTCTGATGTTGTTGGGATAATCATGCAGGCGATCATTCACACAGCGGCTAGTCAGTCCAATGTAGGTGCTGGCGTAGAGTGTCGGAAACTCGTAGATAACATCCACCTCGCAGGAAAAAAAAACACTGTGACATCATTCTTGTTTCTCTCCTGACTAGCAGTTGGTACTGGACACGGAAGAGGCAGAAGAAACAGAACGCCGTTGTTTTCAAGCTGTTATATACAATAATTGATTCAATCGTAAGCCTTTTATATGTCTTTTTACAGAGTAACCTTGAAAAAAATTATAGGTAGCACAAAACATTTCTAGAAATTTGCCTGAATTTTCAAGTGCAGCGCAGGACACGCGACCTGTGCAATCAGTCTGCCTTTGCATTTTTGCTGCGATTCGGCCTACTGCCGGCCGTGGAAGAAGGCAGAAAAGGTGCACGTTGAAATACGCCACAGAAAGCTAAAATTATTTTCTGGCGGTATGGTAGGAAGTAAGGAATCACAGCCATGGAGGGAAGAGGAAGAGAACAATGCAAATAGTTAATTTTTCCCCTTTTTCTTTGTTGGGAGCTTCGCGCCATCTACCTTCATGACGTGCTAACAAACACGGCAGTTAAGAATGGCACTGTTATGATATGTGAAGAATAATGAATGTCAGCAATTTTAAATTATTATTAACCAGTGCAGAAAGACAAACATTGAAACCGAATAATACTTTTGCTAGTCATGCCATACTGTATTTGGGAGCGTATAGTTTTCAGCTGGCCTGCCCTCGCCAGAACTCTCAGCCGTCTTCGACCACAGCTCTTACACCAGCTTGGCACGCAAATGACCCGGTTGCGATCCCCACTTAGAACCAGAATTTTTTATTGTCTAGTTTATTTGCATGTTTCTCAATTTTTCGGTCGCGCACAAGATTATAATTTTTTTTGCCACAACCAAGGATGCTGATGCCGCCACTGACGCCGGAATTTCTGCGATATGACCTTTTTACGCTTTCGTGTCAATAGGCACAGTCAGAAATCAAAGAACAAGTTACGACAACGGGAGTCAAACCCATGGCCTTTCAGTCAATGACAACAGAGTCAATGACAACGCAACTTTTATAGTTTTACAACCAAGAGGACTGTCCAGTGCTTTTGGTTGAGTTGAGTGGAAAAAGTTTACTTGTGCAACAGTCAATCCTCGCGCGGCTTCATTCGCGACCTCGTTTGCGTTCGCGGGAACTCTCTCTCCCAATGTGCGTGGAGAACCAGTGTAAAGAGTGAGAAGAAAACGTGATCGGTGGTTTGTAGTGCGTCAGTCACGTTCTGCCGGACCAAAATAAAGTTATTTTCCTTCCTTCCTCTCCTTCTCTTCCTTCCTTCCTTCCTTCCTTCCTTCCTTCCTTCCTTCCTTCCTTCCTTCCTTCCTTCCTTCCTTCCTTCCTTCCTTCCTTTCTTCCTTCCTTCCTTCCTTCCTTCCTTCCTTCCTTTCCTTCTTTCTTCCTTCCTTCCTTCCTTCCCTTCCTTCCTTCCCTTGCCTCTTCCTTCCTTCCTTCCTTCCTTCCTTCCTTCCTTCCTTCCTTCCTTCCTTCCTTCCTTCCTATGGAGGTCGCATCAGCGGTGCCCGAGCATGTGGCCACCGCCGTTCCTCCGCGTGTTCCCTAAATAGCGATGTTAGCTGCCCCTGCGCCGTGGAAAGTTGCCCTCGCGACGAGGTGGTGGCGCTAGTTATGTTTCGGTGAGGCACCTGTTTTTTTTTTTACCTGTCTGCATTGCTGCTGTTGTTTTCACGGTTGTTGGTGGTGCAAGCTGCAATGTCTCCCCTGTTTTCCGGGAACCTCTGGAGGGCTTTGTTCGTAATCATGCCTGATACAAAGTTCCTGGCCGTGGCATTCAGCATGCCAGCCACCTCCTCACACCATCAGTCTTTAGTGAAGCTCTGAATCACTAATCTAGGGTTACTATTAATCAAAGTATCGTCCTAACCTCCAAGAAGTACCGAGAAAGCAATGACCATCTTTTCCGCAGCTTCGGCTGGCGGTTGCATCTTCCATCCTGTTACCAGAGCTTTCTCGTAGTATCCACAACCGCTACAGAGAAGGCAGGTGCTGCCGCCGTCAGACGGACTTCTCATCAATGATGCCGCTGACTATGCTGCCGTCGTCGTAGCGGTGTAGTTGTGGTGGTGTTTGTGCCTCCAGTTCAACTAGCACGTTCTGTGTCAGCGGTGGTGGTTTTGTCGTCCCTCATTGCCGTCACCGATTAACCATGGATACGTGGCCGTATCGACAAAGAGGACACTCTCTCATCTTAGGTGTTCCATCGGTATCACTACCACTCTACATTTGCGTCGTCGCAAGTCGTGAACAGGTTACAAGTTCCTCGGAATGCTTTCTGTCACCATTTCATTACTAACTTTACATGTAGCATTGCTTCGCTCAGTGTCCAACCCTTGTGATAATAAATCTTGAGCAGGTGGAGAATGCGTCTTACGTTCTGGTGCCCGACAAAAGAGCCTCTCGAGCTGTGCAATCTACCGTGCCTCGGCGATCACATCGTGCGTTTTTGTATGTCCAGCTCGTGGAGTCTGTGGGTTTTTGTGCACCGGAGAACACTAAGTGCTGTTTTCATCGCATTGCGAATTACCACGTTCTGCTTGTCGGTTCATCTCCTGTTTCATTCAGCGTGCGCGTTTACGTATGTTATGTTTCTCCGCACGTACGCACTTATAGACTTCGTTACGTTGGCTTATTTCAGGCCTTCCTTCTTTTTGCTACTTGTCGAACAATGTATGCGGCGGTGGCCACTTTGTTCTGCAGTCGCACAAACAGCTCGTGGTCGAGAGCATTGTCTTCCAGCCACAGGTTGAGCACTCGTACTTTCGACATTGTCTGTATTCGGGTACATTCCCTCGTTGGGTCATAGATAACCAAATGACGGGTGTTCACTACGAAACATAATTTCTGATTTACCGGGCGAGTCCCATGCCTTCAAGGTACCGCTCTACCTTCCGGATCGCCCTCTGTGTTCTGTCTTGCGTTTCACCGACGCTCTTGTTATTCACGGTCCCCATGGTCACGTCGTCTGCACATAGATCGTGCCTTTGATTCCGTCCATAGGGTGTAGATGCTCTAGTTGCCGGATCATGAAGAAGCACGAGGGAAAACACCGAGCCGGTCGGCGTACCCGCACCAAACATGCCAACCCATCGGCGAGGCCCCATCGATCTTTAATGTCACGTCACGTCCGTTCAGGAAGCTGCTGATGTACCGGCGAAGCCTCGCACCGAGATCTAGTCGGCTGATCTTATCCTAAAATAGACGTGTGTCTCACTGTGTCGAAGGCTCTGTCGGGTTCTTATCCAGCTGTGCTCGAACTTGCGTGCGTGGTTCATTAACGACATTTTACATATATAAAGCGTGTCATCCTCCGGGGAAAGTCCCCTGAGAAAACTGATGATGTGGGTGCCGAAAGCGTGCCGCTTCCAAAGAGCCATCGTCACCCTGGGTATGCAAGCGTGCTCCATTAACTTTACCGACGCTGGATGCCAGGGTGATCGGCCTCATGTGTCGAACATCAAGAGGCTTACCTGATTCGCGTTTATGAGCGTGGTTTTCTGCGTAAGATGGCCATCTTTCTACCATGCGCTGATGTACTGCATATAGCTTCAGGCCTCCGTAATCGTTCACGTTCCTCGAAATTTGGTCGGTGATCTTGTCTTTGTAAAGGCAAGTGTTGCATCATGACCGTGGCATTGACAATTTTTTTCAACGCGTCCTTTCTATGCATCCATCCCATTGGTCGCATTTTCAATATGAAAAGTGCAATTTTTTCAGCGCATCAACATAGCATTATGTGAGGACACTATCGGCAGCGCGCGCTTCGCTCACAGCATACATCAATACCAAACATAGCTCTACGTAACCTGGCTGTAACTCCACGTTCTCCATTTACGCTCGATGCGCGTTGCGTTTATTATAGTCGGGCAGTGAGGTTCAATACTCTAACTTGCCGCGAGATGGCGACCTTACCCAAGTTGGGCGTCCATTCAGTGACACTTCTCACTGTCGCACCGCTTCCCGTGATTCTACTTTCACCGTTAACTATAGTTAACGATGAAAGTGGTAGCTGTAGTATACTACAGCTAGCACAAGAATCTATGATCTGAAAGATCTGTTAAATCAATGATCATGGGCATTAGTCGTCGCAATAAAGATGTGTCACCGAACGTCAAGGTGGGTGCGTTCACTGAACATGGGGCTTTAGCTGACAAACATCAAGAGACAATGTGCAAGCTCTTTTATATCAAAGTACAGTAAACATGCAACAACTTCTGGAAGAACAAGTTTCACTCTCGTGTTCAAATTCCTATGACAGAAGGATCGGCCATGTTTTTTTTTCAGTGTTAGCATTCCGATGTTAATTAAGGGCAATGCTTGCTTTCATAGGTTGAAAGAGAATTGCCTTCGTTTTTTTCATAGTTTTTTTCTAACGTTTAGCGCTTTTGCTATTTTCACTATTATGTTTGAGTACTTTTGCGCATCTTGCAAGATTGTTTTCATTGCTTGCCGTCGAAAATGCGCTAAGCGTTGTCAACATAGATGTCGTAAGCAATGACGTTAATAAAAGACACGAAATCACTTATGTTAGTACTTAAAATTGTGCACCCAGAATAAAAGGCAAATGAATGGCAAGTTTATTTCGTGCACGTTGCAGATGTTTACCATTTATGTCTATTGTCGGATCGCAACATTTGCTGTTCACATTCCTAAAGGAAGAGCATGGCTTACGTGAATTGGAAGCCCTGTATAAAACTATCTGTGCCCATATTTTATGCGCGTTTAGCGAATTTGTTATTGCTTCGCCCGTTAACCTGAAACAACTTGACCAATAATTTGGATGACAGTCTTACAAGCCTGCTGCGGATGCCTCCAAGAATGAAACAATAAAGCTCGTACATTCTATTCCGTTTCTGTTTCATGTAACACGTTGCTCAACCTTAGATTTATTAAATCAGGTTTTCTTTCCTAAATATCGCCGTTTTCGTGGTTCCCGTTCTCCTGCCCCTGACAGTCTAGTGTAAACAATCGGCGTGTCCTGCTAATTAGGAACCAACAGTGCGACACCAGTGAAATCTCCGGTTGGCTTGCATGAGACGAATGTCATCGCCTGAGCGTCGTACACTCACCAGCAGGGGGTAGCCGATGGTCTGGCCACGAGGTGCAGCCACTATTCCGATCTCCATTGTGTCGCGCATCTTGGCGTAGCATAGGTTGATGTCTTTACCGGCTTTGTTCAGGCACGTGATGCTTTTCTGGTAATCTGCGAACCGACGAGGGAAAGGCCGGGCTTGTGACTTCACCGCCAAAACTCATGTGAAATTAATTCAGATAAACGTGTTTTGCTCAATCTTGAAGCGTGGAGGAGCCACTTGAGCAGTGCAAATGAATACTAGAATACAACTTGCCTCACGAATGGGAAAAGATCTAGTACGAATTAAATGGCAATGAATCCAACTGATATGTTTAATGCAACAGATGATGAATCTATTATTTTATTATTTAGACCTGCACCTAAATACTGTCGACAGCGATGTAGGGCTCTTGGCAAGTGTTTACGGGCACCATTACTTATTGCATTGACAAATGTATTCCTTTGTAGAGCGTTAAGAAACCCTTGTCAAACCTTTGTTTGGTTAAGCAGAGACATTATACAAACTAGGCGCAGGCCCAAGAGAATGAAAAATAAACATAAATCCAAGAGTCCAGTGGTCGTCGAATTTAAAAAAAAATTGAGTTGCTCACTAAAGTAAAAAGGTGCGAGATATATTTTTCAATCATAGCCTTGCTGATTTTATTACAAACTCTCCCCAAAAGTTTTCGCGCTACTCAAATCAACCAAAAAAGCCACACAAAAAGTAAACATTAATAGCAAAGTTATAGAAGACCCCCCCCAAAATCGGCGAACATTGCAATGATTACTTATGGGGCGTGTTTTCTGAATTAGACTGTTATGAACTAAGCAATGGAAGACCTGTAGTGCACGAGATTACGATTTCTCGAGAAGGCGTTTAGGAATGCTTCTTAATCTTGATGTACGTAATTCTTCAGGCTCTGATAGGATATCTAATGTTTTTACGACGTTACGCGGAACAGATTTGTGTCTTCCTAAGATAATTTTTCAATTTATGTTTATGCTTAGAGAATATTCTATACGACTGCCGTAAAGCCAGGGATGTCCCAATTTTTAAAAAGGATGACTATCTTGCGGTTTCTAATTATGGACCAGTTTCTATACTCGTAATAAATTATTAGAACACATTGTAGCAGGTTTTATTCACCAGTATTTGAGTGATCACAAGGTCCTCTTTCCACAACAGCATGGATTTTGAAAGGGGTTTGGGGTTATTGACTACAACTCAGCTTGTGTCATTTGTTCATGATATCTCTGAGGTACCTGACTCGTCGGACAAGTTGACATGCTGTTTTTTTTTCATTTCAGTAAATCCTTTGATAGTGTGCCTCACTGAAAATAATCTACGAGCTCGATTGCATTGGTCTCCTTTTAAACATTATATCATGAATCCAGGCATACCTACAGCACAGGCAGCAGTTCGTAGAAATTAGGCAATTCTCGTCCGTTGCGCGCCATGTAACCTCGGGCGTGCCGCAAGGCAGCGTGCTGGGACCACTCCTATTCTCGATATATATAAATTATATCTCGGAAAAACACCCTAGTGACGTGCATCTAACTTATTTGCCGATGACTGTGTCATATTTAGAGAAGTTACCTCACAGAATGATCACCAAAGCTTGCAGCAATCAGTCACAGCTATTTCAGAGTGGGGTTAGACTTTCGGCAATGGAAATAAATGAACAAAAAACAATTTTGCTTCGAGTAACATGAAAAAGAGAACCTCGAATATTCTCTTACATTCTTAACGACACCGTAATAACGGAAGTTGACCAGTTTAATATTTGGGCGTCACGTTTATTAACAAAATTACTTGGTCAGATCATATATCTCTTACATGCTCTGCAGCTTTGCGCAAATTGTGTTTTCTTAAGAAAGCTTAGAAAAGCTCCGACGAATACAATTTTGGGCATATAACACAGTTGTGCCTTTAAAACCTGAGTATGCAGCGGGTTTTATGGGATCCTCACACCAAAAAAAAGACATAATGAATATGGAGCGTGTGCAAAAGGAGGCTGTTAGATTTATTTTGCAAATTAGGAAAGAGAACATTCCCCATCACTTCTAATGCTTACCAATAAAATAACTTCACTAGAACACAACCGTGAACTTGGTCGCCTACAGTTCATACACAACATCATAAAAGGGAAAAATGGCCTTCAGGAGCCTCGTTTTTTCTACCCCTCAACACATGGTCGACCAGACACAGACACAGTTTTTCTCTTGCGCCAATATTTGCCATAACCAAATCTCACGTGAATAGTTTTTTCCCGCGCACCATATAAAATGAAACTCTCTACCTGTTCGCGTCATATAATCGAAGAATTTTACGAAAGAATTAGAAAACCATTCCTCCTTAATATTGAGTATAAATATGAGCAGTGTTTCAACATTTCTTGCAAATGTGTCATCAATTCCATGCTGTGTGTAGTGCCCTGTTATTGTCTTAAGAGTTTTTTTATTTTCGTAGTTATCACCTGTGTATACTGTTTTGCGAAGCAAGCATTTTCCACTGTACGTTTTTCTTCTTGCATTGTTGGTCTTTTTGTGAATGCTTTGTCCTTGTATTACTGTATTTGCCCCTCCTGCATGGGCCAGCCATATGGGCCTGCAGTATCAATAAATAAAAAATAAAACATAAAAAACTCAGCCAATAACAGAAGGTTAAACCACAATTCTATCGAGCCCTGTGTTGCACTGTAACTATAGAGCAGAAATTATGCCATCCCACATGTCAAAACTTCTGGAGTCCTGCGGCACTGGGAGCCTCGAAATCGCATCGTTGTTTTGGTATGCAAAACCCTAGAAATTACTGTTACCGTCAGCAATTTTTTGCCGACAAAGACGTGCGCATTGAATCTCAAAAATTGCAGTAACCCATGTAATGCCTTCGGCAGCGGGAGTTCGAAAGTTATGATACCTCGAAGGTCACATGTATTCGTCCTCCATGTCTCCCAAGTTCACTGGCTAATTAGAGGAAAGGTGCAGGTTCGTTATGCCTACGTGTTACTGTTCCCATAGGCCCCACACGGAAGGGAGGAATAGTGGAGTGGGGTGGCGGCGAAAATTGTTGGTTAATTGGTTGTTCGTCAGAGTACTGGTGCAACCCCCCACGGGGGATCGCCCATTAAACAGACGGTGCCTCATTTGTGAGATGGAATTGTTTTACCAGCCGGATTATTAGATAAGGATGTTTAAACAAAGAACCAATTGGTAAACGATAGATTAGAAATAATATAGATAAAGGTAGTTAAAAAACGAACAAGCTACTATGGTTTAAAACAAAGTGAATTAATGCCTCAGCCTAATATTCTATTCGTTTGTTGCCTTTAGAAAATCGCATATGGCCTCGCAAATGTTCCTGTGGCTAAATCCCTTCTCAGTTGCTCCAAGGAAAGGACCAACGAAAGGGATAAAGTTAGAGCCATTCTACGGAGAGGTTCTTCTAACAGTCTGTTCCTTTGGTTTGTATATAACCTGCATGTTAAAAATAAACGGTAAAGGGATTCACTCTGAACGCTCTGAGCCAAAATTGGCTCAGAGCATTGCTCACTTCAATTTTTTTTTCATTTATGGTCATGGAGATTTCAACAATAGATAGTGGCAATTCTGAACCACAGATGCCGCTGATTAAAGTTGTGAGGGTCATTTATGAAACACCCCGAAACAATTTCAAGGCGAACGCCATTTTCCTTTTTTTTTCTAAGTCAATTTATCATTCCTGCCCCGCGCCCCACCGAAAGCTTTCCGCATTGAAACGTGGATTTGCATGGCCTCCATGATCGTGGAATATTTCCCTGTTTTTTTTTACTGCCTGAGCGATTGGTACACTTTTAACAAAGCTGTGATGTCATGCGCCAGAGCAACCTTTTCGGACGACACGGTGCGTAAAAAAATTAATGATTTGTGCCATCATGATAACGTCACGTCGCGCACTGATCATTTTTCGAACCACTCGTGTTGACGCCACTGACTTGAGACACGGGTAAATTTTTGTCTTTAATAAGCCATGCAAGGCTTTCTGCTTATTAACTGTTTCTTTCCTTCCACGAAACGGGAGATTAGAGGGATCCCCACTCCACTCTTCCTTTTCGACGCCTTCTTTTCCAAGGCGTACTGCTGATCGAAACTGCCGTTCTCTTTTTCGCCCTGTCATTGGCCACACAATTCACATCATCACAATTTTCACAGAT